>JAOUZG010043906.1:3789595-3819460 GCA_026289955.1 Argiope argentata | reverse complement strand
TTTCCGATTTTTCTTTTTAACATTGTAGGAATACATATGTTGAATTTCATTACATAATGTTTTGAGAAGTATTAGAGAAAACTATTTATTTTACACTCCATGTGGGTAATTTTTTCAATTATAAAAATAAATTGTTTTATTTTTTAGAGTATATTCGTTATATAACTGTATCAGCTCAGTACACAGGCAAAATTTGAGTTCCTTTCTTTAAATTTTAAGCTAAAACATTTTATTTTTTTCAATTAGAATTGAAAAAAAAACTAAGGGTAAACCTAAGAATAACTTTGAAGAAGTTTAACAGTTCTTAAAGGCAATAGCATGATGTGAAATTTTATTTACATTATTGAAATATTTACACTATTATTATTTTATTATATAATCTTATACATCTTTTTCAGTTCAGATATTTTAAGCTTAAGCAAATTAATTTTAACAATTAAATATTTATCCTAAAATTTCAAAGCATTTTCGCTAACAAAATTTAAATTAAATATTTTAATTATGTTAAATACTACTTCCAAAACAAAATTTAATTAAATACGGTAATAAATATAAACTCTTAATGAATTTAACTATCCACTTCATACGAAGTACAAAAGGAAAACCTAGGCACTTAATAAAACGGCACATGTGGCGAGAACAACTAATTTAATCCAAACGAATAAAACTTCTCCCTTCAACTTTTAATTATAAAAATTAATGACATTCTGTGTTTTACTAGCCCGTAATTAAAACATTTCAAAAAATTTCTCTTGGGTTTAAGATTTCCAAGTACCTCACAAGTGGCCGAACTTCTCGATTCGAACAAAGTCTGAAGTTGTTCAAAATATTCGATTGCGTTCTTCGCTTAGAACAATCGAGGCGTTAAATTATTGATCATAATTAAAAGATTTTGGTTTTGTGGCTCTTTCACTACATTTCTATTTACCTTAATTACCTTAATAATAATGACAACAACAGATAAAGTTTTAAATAAAATCATTATATGCCTTACTGAAACTCGTAATTAACAAAATATTATCGAAGTATTCCACTCCTGGTTCGAAAGCTCTCTGTAGCAGCTAGCCTCTCTTTACTTCTTTTTCAAGTGCCAGCACCATCTTAAAAATAACTTTTCGGCACTTCATTTTGCTTCACGCGTTGCATCTTTCATTAAATGAATGTAGGCACTTGAAATGTAAACAACCGACGTCTAATTCGTGACGACATTATCAAGTCTCTTTCTCTCTTTTTTTGTGACAGCATTGTTAGAGAGTTTGATTTTATTTGAAAAATGACATTGGGAATGAGAAAAATGAAGGACATTCGAAATCTTCCTTTGTTTCGATCATTTCTTTGTTTTAAAAAATTAATATTACAAATAGTGATCTACTTAATATAACTGACTTTAAAGCTTGGAATTTAAATATTATTTTACTCTGATCAGGAAGACAGTAGAATTGATTAAGGATAAAAAAGTGTTAAACATATTAATGTTCATATTTTACATAGATTAAATAAATCATTTTATATAATTCAGTAGCGTGAAGTAGATGAAATTTGACAAAAGAATAAACCTAACAATCCATTGTTATTTCTACTGCTAAAAAGATAATTTTAAGGGAATTGGTGATCTACAGACTGATCGTGATACTTTTAGTCTGATCAAAAAGATGGTAGAATTGATTAAGGATAAAAATGCGTTAAACATATTAATGCTCATATTTTGCATATATTAAATAAATCATTTTATATAATTCAGGAGTGTGAAGTAGTAGAAATTCGACAAAAGAATAAACGTAACAATCCATAGCTATTTCTACTACTAAAAAGATCATTCTAATTGTGAGTGAATCACTGATCTACATACTGATCGTTTGATCTAGATCTACCAAACAATACTTAAATATTGGGGATGATGAGAGCAGGATTTAAAGAAAGCTTTTTTAGTCTAATAATTGTTATTAATTTAAACAAAATTGTAGCCTTTTCCGTGATGAATTCTGAAACTCTTTAATTCTTTTTAAAATACAAAACAACATATTCTCAATAGCAGTGTTTTTCCATGTAATATTTTCTATTTTTAAAAATATTTTTCAACAAAATATGAAACATAAATTACTTTCATTGTTTTCATTAATATTAAATGCTGGCCCTTTTTAAAGACAAAAATAGTCGGTTTATTTTTCAAATTTGAGCAATCCCTCCGTGGAATGAGAATCTTCCGGCGTGGTGGTTGTTTCACGCTAAACTGGAGGCGTAAACGAAAAAGGGACGGATGGCTCCACCCATAAGACGTACTTACTTAGAAATTAGTTTTACAAGGGCCGGTAATGACCTTTAGAATTTAGCCACAATTCTCGCCAGTGTTGTTGTAATGGCAGTCCGGTCATTTCATTTTTTTAAAATCCTCGTGTTTTCGGAATTGAGCAGGATAGTCAGTGATAGGTCTTCCAAAGTTATGCAGGTTTCAGTATTTCTTATATTTTTGTTTCTCAATATTTTAGTGTATTTGAAATCTTGTATTCACAATTAAAGTCTAAAGGCAAAGTTTTAAAGTGTGATCCTTTTTAATCAATTTTGTTTTTTCTGGAGATATAACTGACTATAACAAGGTACTTAGACACATACAGCGCAATAAACAAAATTCTGTAAATCTGCCCAAATAGTATGATTAATTTGTCAAACAAAATTTGAAGCTTACATTTTTTTTCTGATAAAACTATTAAGATACGCTTTCCGTAAACAACTTGAACTTTTAACAAAACAAACTAAAAATTGAAACTTTTAACAACCGTTAAACCAGTAGCAGACCAGTCATTGAGGAAGGCTAGTTAAAAAAAGGAATGAAAAACAAATGATTACTAACTTAAAAATAATTAAATAAATCATTATTGCAAAAGTAGAATAAACATCCAAAATTGACCATGAATTGCCCAGAGAAAAGTTTTCGATAGAAGATAGAAGACATTTTTAACAGCGTTGCCACAATTATTATAATAATACAATAATTGTTATTTTTATAATGCAACTAAATAAAATGTAACAGTAAAACCTTATTTTCAGTATTAAAATGATTGTTATGATAAATAAGGAAATATTTAAGTAAAAAAAATAATCAAGGGAAAATAACAGCCAAAAAAATTTATTGATTTAAATTGCCTTACCGTTTTAATAAATAAAAACTGATTCTGGCTGTATAAAATTAAAAAAATAATGACTGCAAAAAAATCAGGGGCATTCATTGTTAATATTCAGTGAGTTATCTTTTTCTACATGCAGGTATAGATTCCATATACGGATTTGACTTGTAAAAACAGATCAGAATCTACAATTGAAATAAGAAAGCAGCTTTAATAGTATTTATTTTGTTGGGAAAAAATTTGATTTCCTTGTATAAAGAAAATGAAAAATTTAGAAATATCTCATTCAAGTTTAAAACAATTTTATTCCTAATACAGTAGATCCATTTAATTCAAAAATAACTTGACAAAGATCTTTTAAAATATAAATGTTGAAAATTATTATGAAAGAAAACAGTTTACAGAAAATATTTTGTTTTATTTTATATAAAATGAAAATAAATTTTAATTCTTTAAATATTTCTAATTTGACTTAACGAGATTGAAGATTTCAAGAACATGATCATAATGCTCGTTTTCAACAAGTAACAAAATGCTTTCACCATTATAAGGACAATTTAACTAAAAGATAAAAATAGAAAAAAGCAACAATATTCCTTTCTTCTCAAAAAGGGAGAAGAAAAACATATTATCGCATCTCTAACGCGGGATACCACAGGGCCCACACCGGAATTCGAGTTACTCTGCGCTTTCGCTGATAATAACAAAGCTCAGATACTGGGGGAGAAAGAACAACCGAAGACAAAAAGTAAAAACCTAGTCCTAAAAAATACATTGAGCGAAGGCTCAGGTGTTTCGGGAAACGAGCAAATGCATTTAGCGCTTACGTAGCCAGCAATCTTTAAGCTACGAAGTAGGATGTGAAAGAAAATAAAAAATAAAACCGGAAAAAAACCGCGAAAAACTCCTTAGGGTAAAAAGTATGAAGAAAAAGATGAGACTAACAGAAATCTAGAAAGAACATATTTAGAACAAAGAAAGAAAGAAAAAAAAACACAAACACTACGTCTGAACTTGTTTTGACTTTCTGGCATTTAATTATTGTTTCTAACAACAAAACTTTTTTTTTTGGTTCTTGATTTTTTGCTTTTTTTTTTAATTCTAGTTTGGTTATTCCATTATCAGTTATGGTTTGAACTGCAGTTTTGATGATAATGAAATAATCAATAATGATGTGTATTTATCTGAATAAATAAATGAATTTGTATAAATAAAACCAATTTTAAACGGGGGACAGATGATCAGTAGATAAATAATAAATGTAAATTTGATTTATTGGTTGATTAGTTGGATGTGAGTTTTAGTGGTGCAAGTGCCAACCTTTGCTAAACTGTCCCGGTTATAGGGTTAAAATATAAGAAATTGCTGCTGATTTATTGAAAAATATACTGTGCTCTTGCAATATTTTGTTGAAAATACCTGATTTTAATAAATAAATACGCATTTATTCATACATAAATATTGCTAAGATTATGTCATGTCGTTAAGAACCGAAATAATATCAAAAAGTAATTTTTAATCAGAATATATTCTCCAAATATTGGAAGAATATTTGAAGAATATATGAATTGAATTATTATAAGATTAAAATGAAAGCTTATGAAACTTTACAAACAACTCTATTAACTTTAGATTGTAGATTGTAGATTTGATGCTTTCTGTTTTTTTCCTAACAATTAAATGTATTTTATGCATCCATTCTCCTAAGTTCTTCTTTTTTTAAATTGAAGTTTTGAAATTTTTTTTTATTTCTGTCACTGCCTAAAATCAAGAAGAAATAGACGGTGTGTATTTTAAACATTGTACACTTTCTCTAAAGAATTCTTATAGACAGTGAGAAGTCCTTCAAGTGTCAAACATTGATACTTAAGAATAGCAATACAATTTTTATCAACATTTACATTTCAGCTCTCTAAATTTGCATTAAAAGTATTTCCATTTTAATAAATAGCACGGATAAATATGTTGCTAGTATTTTCGTCAATCGATATGCTCAGATGACAAAGAATTCAGATAAGTAGTACATTGGAATATGGAGAAAAAAAGAAATTCTACTTGTAGTAATGATTACATCTACAAAGGTTTCGCAATAATATAAGTTTGTGGAAAATAATATGCCAAGATATAACCATGTAAAGTTTTTTTAGGGGCGGAATAGAAACTTCTTCCCTTATAACGAAATAAATTGAGTTAGATTCAGCTGTCAAAAAGTAAATGCAGAACTGGTACGATTCACTCTTTATTACAATTTCACGTATTGACAATTGATAATATATTAAGACAAATTTGTGCCGGCGTTCTGGCATAGGGGTAGCGCTTCTTCAACGTTATCTGGGGGTTCCGAGTTCAAGTCCTAGTTCGGACATGGTTATTCTTCTGTGTTCTATCTGTAAGATGTGAGAATGTGTCTCCCTGTAAAAAAGGGCTGTGCAAACGAATGTGATGAGTGAGTAGCAAAAGTCGTTCTCTTGGCCCTAGTTGGCGCTACTACAAAACAAGAGACGCTGACTAGGCTTAAATCTCTGACTACCCCAGCGTTCTTGTACATGGCAAGTGTATAAAGAATAACGAACAAACAAATTTACTAGATCATTTATTTTATTTTGTGACAAATTTTCTTTTAAAATTTTCGAATTAATATAAATATCCTGATAATGAACTGTATACCCAAATTAAATGATCCTTTAAACTTCTGATGCGAAAAATAACACAGGCTTTACTTTTAGAATTTGTAGTTTTTATTTCGTAATTTCATTTTTCGCTATAACACAATGTATAAAATATATTCTTCTCAATATATAAAATGTTTGCTTAAATTACTCTTTAAAAATTACAACAAATTCATTCTAGTACCTCAATGGAGCTTCCATAAATATAAATTTGTGATATAATTTTTCCTTTTGATTCATTAATTCTTCAGTGATGTCTCAGAGTTAAACTTCTTCCAAATGCAAAAACTATTTCATTAATCAGAGACTAATGGAGCTGTAATATTAATTTGGTTTGAAATATTCCTTTAGTACTGCTGTACATTTGATAATTGCTTAGAAATGATAGTCCTATGTATGAAATTTTTTTACTAACCTTCTATATTTTCCACTGGAAAATAGTATTCTGACATATAAAGACCTCCTTCCATATTGTCTGGCTGAATTTCGTCAAAGCAGCGTTTTCTTTCAGATTTCCTCTTTTATTAAATATTTTTCAACAAAGAAAACACGTTTTTCTACCGTGTAATAATGATCCATTTTTACTGATCCTAAGCTATCAGCTGTTAAATAGTTTTTTAGTAAAGTTGCCAAACTCTTTGCTGCACGAATGGTGACAATTTCCAATCTTGCTTTAATTTTGAAACATTCTTTAGAAGTGACTTTTTAAGAAAAAGTTTAATAAATATTTTACATATAGCTAAATCATTTCACCTTATACTGTATTTTTTTTGTACTTAATCACTTTCAACAGCATGCTTGCGGTAGATATATACTAATAAAAAGAATAAATGTGCTTATTTGTGCATGTGGACACTCTAAAAAGATCGTTTGACTGGGAACCTCATAACTATTTTTTTTAAAAAAAATTTTAAATGAGCTCTTCCAAGAATTTATAAAAAATAAATTAAAATTTAAATTATTTAGAAATAAAGTAACATTTTTTAACTTTATCTTGATAATTTCCAAAATTGTTGCATCATGGAAAAATTATATTATCTTAAAATTAAAAAAAAATTGTTTCCGATTCTAAATAATTTTTAATGATACGTAACATACAATTATGCATCAACATCCAATATTTCGCCAAATACTTTTTTCCATTAATTTGTTTCAAAAATAAATTATTTGAAACGGATTTTTACATCAATCTAATCGAATAGCTCGTAGTTACTCCTAATATTTCATCTTAACTTTTTTTTCACTGTAAATAAATGATTGATATAGGAAAATGCTATTATTTTCCGTGTTAAAAATTTATGTAAAAGCAAGTTTTCATTAAAAGTTTTGAAATTTAATTGTATTTGTTCTCAAGATTTAACTTCTGGACAAAATCCTGGTGAAACATTTTAAAGTACCTCCATTTTTAAATAGAACTATCATTCCCGTTACATAATTATATGTATGATGAGAAATCGAAGGAAATTCATTGCATAGTTACAAAAAAAATTTGCGATTTTTAAATAGCATGAAATACATGTATATCAAAATTTGGTATTATGTTGGTGAAAAATTCATTAAAACGAAATTATGTGAAATATTTATTCGAAATAATTATCAACTTTTAAACATGGTAAACTGATTCCCAAAGGCGGCTGGTAGTGAACAAAACTGTTAAATTAATATATAAAATTTATAGAGGAGTAACAACATATCAACATAACAAATCTTGCCTTCGAAATTAGAAGGTTGTGGAATCCAGGTAAGATTTTTTTAAAGTTTTATATGCGTTAATTTTTTTTAAATGTAGACAAGCAAATTTTTTGGAATCAAAAATTTATCATGTAACAAATGACTTCTAAACGTAAACACAAACGAAATTCGAATTCTTGTTTATTCTGAACTACAATTCTCAACAAGAACGGCTTACAAAACTTGTTCTGAAATACAGCGTTGAGTTGTTCTTCTTATGCACAGAGAGTTGAGTTGTTACAAAAGGTAGCAACTCGAGTCTAATGTGAATATCTCATGCATAAGCAATAACTGTTTAAAGTCACAATTGAATTATCTTTTACAATCAGTTTTGTATTTTAGTTCTCTAACCATGAAATATTTTCCAAACTAAAAGTTTTCTAATTTAAAACTATAAGTAAATTTAATTGTAATAATTAAATCTGTTTTTGAGAACAGGCTGGAATGGAAAAACAAGTATTCAACAAGACTTTTGGCCTGCTAGATTTCATTATGGCTTGGGTTTTACGTAGCTCTCAGTATCTTTACTTTTTACAGGAAAAAACGACGCGAAGTTCTTTTTAACATAGTTGCAACTACGTTCATTTAACCAAACGTTTTCTGCCCCTTCCAAAAATAATTACTGGAAAACTTCCAACAATTGTGCATTAAGCATAATGAATCATGCCTCTATTAGACCATTTATCAACATGATGAATTTTCATATGCACTGTCTAAAAAGGATACATTTTATTTTACAAAAATGTCTCCCGAAATTAAAGAACATTTCGTACAGTTTTCCTGAATTTTAAACTTTCATGTCGCACAGTTTAACATATTTTTTTTGTATATCTTTAGGAAAATAAATATTTTTGAAGATAAAATTAAATTAAAACCTAATTTTAATGAATTGAGAAATAAAATTAAAAGGTTACAAATTGAAAATTTCGTAATATACTAGGTACAGTTGAAAAAAATCCCGTCAAAATAGTAAGTTTATGGAATAGGCTTGTTAACACTGTAATTCTGCTTAGAAATACAGGAAAAAATATCTTAAATAAAAAATAATATCTTAATTCTATATCAAAAGTCTCAGAAAATATTACATACAATTTCCTTATCTTCTATACTTACATTACACAATTTTTTGTACTTTTATACAAATAGCGAAACTGTTGTAATTATGTTTTAGGAGATAATACTAGAAATTTAATTTTATTAATTCATAAAGGGGTGGATATTATTCAGCATAAAAGTTTGTAACTATTAATTTTGTATTAAATTCTTTTCATTTTTAAATATAGACCTTTGGTAATCCAAAAAAAAATGTGAACGAATTATGACAAACACACATAATATATATTTGATATTGTGCGTTTTCTTTAAGGTGAATTCATAGATGCTGTTTTTCCCTTAGAATAGAAACACTAAAACATGGGATCAAAATTTTACAGAAATTTTTTTATAATTTGAAATAAATCATTTTTTGGAAAATGTCGAAGCTTTAATTTAATCTCTGTAGAAATTTAAACCAGTATTTTTCAAATAATTAATTAACGTTTTTTCATATCTAATATAAAAATGAATTATACTAAAATAAACTTGCTTTTCTGTTGAACCCAATATTTCATGACAGTAAAAGCTACATCAACAATAAATAAACATTATTTCGTCTTATTATGAAAGCTTTTTGATAAAATTTATCTTAATGGAAATTAATTTTTTTGTAACTATTTTCCTTGGAACATAATAAATTATTTTCCCTTTCAGTTACGTACAAAGAATAGAAATAATGTGCTCAAAGCTAATTATTAGAAGTATTTTCAAATTAATATTTTTCTACAAGTGTAATCAGCAAGAATGAGTCTAAATAACACATTTTTCGCGGCATATGCTAATTAAAATTATTTCTGACGCTTGTCTCTTTCAAAGGGTTTATTAACGGTAAGAAAAAAAATTACTTGCTACATTCTCTTTGTTGCCGTCGTTGATTACTTTTTTATTTCTTTTAACGAAAGGCAACATTTATTCTATTGATTTAATTTTAAGAGTTATTTGCTTAAGTTAGAAAGGACGCCATACAAAAATTATCGAGGATGTAATCGATAGTCCTAAGATTTTCTTGATATAAACATTAAGAAACTATGTGGTATACAAGAGATGTGTTCCATATTTTAATCACAACCCAGGACTCAAGTGACTTTTATAGTAGAACGAAACATTATAATTTATTTTACGAGTTGGTCATTTTGTAGAATAAACCTCGGTTATTACAGACTTACATTCTAATACCTTTTTTCCCATTTTTTAAAATTCTCTCCCCCTCCTCAAAAATAATATGTAATGTTATCCAAAAATTTCAAATAGCTTCAGAGAATTTTTGAGACAGTGAAAAATCCTTTTTCAGACGATAAAAAATCATTTTTCAGGGAAATTTTTATTGCTAGAAATATTTAGATAGAATCTATGATTATTCTTAATTTCTTCGCAAATTTTAAAACTCTTTTTTTTTGGTACAATTGCCTTTTAATAAAGAAATTTTTTTAGCATTTAATACTATTGTAAAATATATATTGTAAATGTCAATTAAAACTTTTATTAAAACAAAAAAAAAATCATTTTTCAGAGAAAAAATTATTACCAGAAATGTTTAGATAGAATCAATTATTGCTTTAAGAAATGTTTAGATAGAGTCAATTTTCTTTTAATAAAGAATATTTTTTGCATTTAATATTATTGTAACATATATATTGTAAATGTCAATTAAAACTTTTATGAAAACAGAAAAAATCGTGAAGGATATTATTTCAAATTTGGACTATATGGTATAATCATTTATAAGTACAGATACGATTTATGAATACTTAAAATGCTTTTTTTATTATCAAATAATTGGAGACTTTGCAGAGAATGTCGATATCTGAGTTGTATATTGCAGTTACAAATGATTAAATCCCACAAAAAGTGACATTTCTATTAAGAATTCAATTCTGCATTTTTTAAATAATTTTATTTCTTTTCAAAATGGAATTTTTAATAATCCTAACACTGTTTTTCTTTAAATAATTTCTATCTGTTTTAAAAAATATTCAGATAAGCTCTATTAATGTAGAATCTCCTAACATTTTTACTTTTTAAATATATTTAATTTCAAAATGCATTGAAAAATAAAAAAATAAAAAAATCCCATTTTACATGTAGTTAGAGTTCGTATTCAAGGACTTTGTTCTCATATATTGCAAATCTCAAGAGGATGTTTTATGACAAAAATACTTCCTTCCAAGAATGAAGAGCATTTTTAAATTTCAGTTTCTGATATTTTATGAGAATAAATTCCCTGGGGATGCAGAGATTTTGTGACTTTTAATAGTAAAATACATTTCGTACTTGATCCTTGGAATTCTCAGTAAAGGGAATATTTCTTTTTTTATCTTATTTAAATTATATTTAAATCAAGAACTATTTGCAATATATTAATAATTTACTATAAGTTCAAAACTAAGGTAAATAAAGATGAAATTGCTCTGGGATGAGTTTTATTTCGTTTATGTGAATACATGGTAAATAAAACGGAAATTTTTAAGTATCTTTTCAAGTATAAAAACTTAAATTTAATAAATATCAATGTCATCATATACATATAAACATCATTGTAATTTTATTTTTTGACAGTTATTTTGATACTTTTCTATTAGCCAGGTGTCAACGTACAATCGCCAAAAAATTTGGCGTAATTATTCCTTATTTGGCGATTTTTGTCTGGAGCCCGGATAACGGAAATGTATCTTTAATTTTTCGATTAATAGTTATACCAAATTGTTTGCTAATACTTAATCAATAAATAAAAATGTTTTGTCTTTATTTTTCACATGTTTATATAGACAAAACATATATATATATATAATAACAGTTTTTCAATTATTGAATTCTTTATAGTATCCTATATTTGTTATCACCCTGCACCGAAAACATATAAGGATTGTGTCGGAAATTTATTTTATTAATAACTAGCCGCCTTTGGCAACCAGGCGGTTCGCCAATATTAATACGGATTAAAAGGTTCAATAAATTTTTTGTCAATCTATGCGGGTAAAAAATATTTTTATATGCTTTTACAAATTTTGTATTGATAATTATTACGCATGCTTGTTTGAAAGAAGATGCGTTTTCAAATAGCTGACCTACTTTTACCAGTATAGCTTTAATATTATGTATGCTTCGTTGAAAGCAGATGTGTTTTTATTTCGCATGATTCATTAAAATGCGGAAATAAATTACAATCACGAAGCCGAATTCTTTGATCTTCACACAAGTAAAAGTAACAATTCAAAACATGTTTTATTGTTTTAAAAGTTTAAAAAAAGAATGCACAAATATTTTACTTATACTTATTATCAATTGCTTTTTGTTCGTCATTTCTTTAAAATGACGTCATCTTCAAGTTCGTTTAAGATTTCTAACTTTTAAATAATTAATCTCGTTCTCAGGAGATAATCGTTAGGTGCTTTTCTAAGAATTATTTGTCAGTTTTAATTGTTGAACTTTTGTAATGTATTTTTTTTATATTTTTTCAAAAAAAGGGCTCTGAGGTGCACATTCCCGGCTCCCAAGGTATACATGTTCCAAATTTGGTAGCTGTAGGTAGAACGGTCTGGCCTGTACAGCCAACATACACACACACACATTGTGCTTTATTATAAGTAAAGATGTTTTGCACGATTATAATATTAGTATTTATTAATTTAATTATTAAGAAATTTTACATTCATAGCTTTAAACCATTTTCTTGAGGATACGACTGTTAAATATCTTAAGTATTTTTTTTAAAAAAAATAATCGCTTCTGCTAGTTTGGTTACTATGTATTTTTAAAATTTTCGATTGTTTCACTCTTTAAACAATTTATTTTTTCACTTGTAGCAACGATAATTTTTTTTTCAATGAACACATTTTTTTTATTTTTATGGATTAACAAATCGGAATTAATGAATACAATTTAAACCTGTTTACACTTGCATTTAACGTGAATATGTAAATTTAAATAAATAAATACTAAATTTAAATAAATAAAAATAAATAGCTCGTCATGAAATTCTGCTTATGTTTGTAATATACTGAAATGGAGGATAAAATGGTCAATTTTCTCCTATTGTTATTTTTTTTCACGTGTGTTTTGTTATATTTATATTTTCACAAACCAGTCTGATAAAATTTCAGAAAAAGTTTTATTTGGTTCTCATGGATTGAGATTTGAAGTATATAAATAATAAAATGCATAATTCGGATTTTATTCTTTTCTTTTTCGTATGATTACAATGCTTTCTTTTATAAAAATTGTTGCATATTCCGCATGAATGGTTACTCTGCATGATTAAAGCAATTTGATTATTGAGCTGTTCAGCGCCACAGAAGCATTAATGCATCTGCGTGCTTCCATCAACAAAAAGAGAGAGAGAGAGGAGAAAAAAACCAGAATAAATAAATAAAAAAGAAGTGATATGCCTCTCCCCCACCATGCCTAACCTTAAACATTGTAACCGTCTGCTTTTGCATGCGAACACCTGCCCGGCATCAGCTGCTACAACGCGTCATAGATCACCGGTCACATGACGTCACGCGCATGGGCAAACGCCGCTCGATCGCCCGCCGTGCCATCTGTCCGATGCGCAATTATAATTCTGATTTGGATAATCAAAATTCTGCATTAGATGCAGAGTTAATTGTTGCGGAGGATATTATCACTAGATGAAGATCAGTGAAAAAAAAATTGTAATTCATATTCTTCTTCTGATATCCTTACAGACGATTTTTTTATTTTTATTCTCGTTGTTCTTCATAGTTTGTTAACCCTTTACTGAGGCTTCGTATTTTATGCCATTATTTGTCTTCGCCTAAACTATTCAATATTTTTATGTCAAATTTCTTGGGGTTTTTTCATTGGAAATGAGATGTATGTATTATAATTATAAACGTTGATTGATTATTATAAAATGCACAGAAGTAATAATAAAATATATTAATTTTTATAATTATTATATGCATTTATTAGACAATGGGTAAAATGTATACCCATTGCAATTATGAGGAAATAGAACTGATAATTCGTATGAAATTGCTCGATTTATTTCATCGACAAAATATCAAATAAATATTTAAAAAACGAACATAAAATTAAAAAAAAAAGACCGTAAAAATATTTTGTGAGTAAAATATTAGTCTCTTACCTTAATGATATTTAATATTTTCTTAAGACATAACGAATCAGATTGTTTGATAATTTGAAAAAAATTTAACCCGTTAAGGTGAAATGTAATAGGTTTTAGATATTTTTATTTAGATTACTTTGCTTCCTTTCAATTTATTGTTTTGAACTTTAGAACAATTTATTGTTCTAAAGTTCAAAATGTAATGCAATTATGTTTTATCGATGTCACTTCAATATTTTAATAGTTTCAGAAGTTTAGTTGTCAAATAATCTATAAATGTATATTAAATTTAATATTAATGTCCTACCAGGAAACACACACACACACACACACACACACAAACACACACACACACACACACACACACACACACACACACACACACACACACACACACACACACACACACACACACACACACACACACACACACACACACACACACACACACACACACACACGAGTTTTACAAATAAAAAATTAGAGAATAATTGAAATAATTTTTTACTCATTAATAAAAAGTGTTTATGAGATATATTTTATTAGGTTAGGGCTCTCTTTTTTTCATATTTATTATCATGTTAGAACATGTTATTTTGGGAATGAAGTATATAAAATTCTGTAGGCGAAAAAAAAACCCTTAGGTGAAAAATAAAAATTTAAATTTAAAAAAAAATATAAGCGAAAAGCTGAAATTTTATTATTTTCACGAGCATTAAAAAAATCAGTTTTTAATAACGCGTTGTCATTGCATTTACAAAAGCTATTATTAAAACCAAATAAGTTAATAACTGTTGCAAGTAAAACCTTAAAAAATGTCATTTTGAGCACGTGATTATATGAAATGAAATAAATAGGAAATGGGATACTTTTTTAAACAATAAAGGCGATACAAGGTTATTTTTTTGGAATGCAATACTAAAGTGACTCATTGAATGTAACGATTAAAATGAATAAAAAATATTATTTAACTCGCACGAGCGCGTGGTGCTTGGCCGTTCAAGAAATGATGTTCTGACATGATACATTGAAATATGCGTAGCAGATTTCATTTTGATCTTTTATATTTATTATTTGAGCTCCATGTTTTGATAACTTTTAGGTTCATCACATTGCTATAAATGGCTGAAAATTTGAGACTTTAAAAATACTTATGGTTTCTGGGATACTTTTCCTTTACTTTAGAATAGGGTATCTCTGTTTCGCTGTCAGTTTCTTCATGCCCATAGAAGCAAACCACTCAGATTAGGCCACTAATTCTAACTACTAATTTGTTCAATATAGTGATAAATGCGTATAGAATAAATTAATAAATCTAAAAATCGTAAAAGGCGTCCAAAGTAAAATTCATTTATTTATTTTTCAGTTTATGGCATGGCATTTTTTTCAATTTATGGTTAAATGACATGTTACTTTCAGATAATTTTAAACTATTTTCACTGATAATGTATAATATGCATGTCTTTATAGAACAATAATAGATACTTTTTTAATTGCTAATATGAATTTATTCTTTTTAAGTTGAAAAAAGAGACATGTAAGCTGTTCTACATTTCCTGATAACGGATAGATAATATAAATGGTAATTGGTTAAATAATATTATAGATATTAGTAATTAATTATAATATTTTTTATATTAAAACAATACCAGAAAAAATGTGTAAAATCGAATAGCTCAAGAATTTTTTTAAATAATTGAAATAATTGAAAACATAAACATAGAATTATTTTTAATAATTTTGGGAAAAAAGAGAGCTTTTATAGATTGAATATCTTTATTATTCATAAGTATTTTTTATTTCTATTTATTGGTCGAAGTAAAGATTTAAATTAATAATTAGTTATATACATGCAATTATAATTTAAATGACATATACAAGATCTGCTTATTTAAAATTAATCTATAGGAGCAATTTTTATTTTCATTATCAACCAGTATTACTAAAATATCCCCCCCCAAAAAAACAAAATATATATGAATGTAATCTGAATAAATTTTAGAAATACATTTTCTAATTAGAGTTAATTAACAAAAATAATTTTTCTTTGTTTAAATTATTCTTACTTCAATTTTGAAAAGGGGAAAAAATAAATTTTTTATTTCAAAAAATAAATTATTTTTAAGCATTTTAAGAGACTTTCACATAATTAATACAAATATACTTTTTGTCGATATGCCAGCTTGAAATTGCACCCGTATAAAACAACAGATACACATTTTTACAATTTTGAAATGTATTTGCTTATTATCAAAAATATAAAATGTAATTTTTATTCAAACTTTTTTTTAAAAAAAATTTTAATCGAAAAACATATTTTCTTTTAATATAATAATATATATATCAACCTTTCTTATCCATAATTTTTAAAAACTTTTTAAATTTATTTATTTAACAATTTCTGTTCCAAATATCTTAAAATACAAATAAGAAAACAAATGGCAACTAAAAGATTATTTTTCAAATCTGAAATGTTTTAATAAATCTTTAAAAAATAATGTCATTATTTTCGTAACGGTAGATGGCAGCACGATCAATCTTATAAGCATATTAAACACTACGTGTTTAATTTCATTTTATAAAAGTAGAAATCCTGTCAAACATTTGAACGTAAATACGAGAATTCAAACTTTCACTAATAAAAGGATGGATGGGAAAATCAGTAAACAATTACATACTCTTAGTGTATTTTTTTAAAAAAACTGATTTTGCTGTAAATCAATAACAAATAATTTTTTTTTTAATTTTCATATACAAATAAGTCTAACGACATTTTAAGGCTTTATAAGAGTTTATGTTACAGAATATATTTTCATTTAAAAATAAAAAAAATTTCTTTAAAGTTTCTTCTGGTAAAAAAATTTTAAGGAAAAATGATTGCTTAAAATTAAGACTTATTTTTAAAAAGAAAACAAAAATACATTACCAATTTATTTGTCTATAAATTTTATTTAAAAAAGTGCAAAATAATTTTTTTGGAAGAAAAAAAGATAAATGGATGTACTTTTCTTGGAATTGGATTTTTCACAAATGTTTTAACAGAGGAATATTTATTTCTCCCACAAAATGATGGAAAAAATTCGCATTATACCACGCATAATTGGCATAATCAATGCCAATTATGTTTTTTATGGATTTCATTTTTGAATCTGGTAACCTTTGCTAATTGATAATAAGATGTTTAATACTGATAAACAAGTTAGAACGTTAATATCAAATGCATTGTAGATTATCACAATCTGAAGCATGGGTATTATCTCTAAAAATATATACTTTTTTATTTTTAATGTTTTAATATGATTTTTGTAACCTAATATGTATTTATTTATCAAAATATTTTATTTCCATTATATCGTAAAATCATTTCCAGACTTATTATCTTGTCAAAACAGGATGTTATTTTGGGAATGAGCGTCAACAAAAATCTGTAAGCGAAAAATTGATAATTTTATCTGCACGAGCATCTCAAATAAAAGTAGCTTTTATAAACACTTTGCCATTGCATTTACAAAATGTCTGATTAAAAAAAATATATAAGCTCATGACTACAGCAAATAAAACCTAGAAAAATGTCATTTTGAGAACGTGATGATATGGAATGAAATAAAAAGGATATGTGATATTTTTTAAAAACAATCAATGCGAGACAAAGTTTTTTGTATGGTTTTTCAGTACTAAAGTGACTCATTCAATGAAACCATTAAAATGAATAAAAAATATAATTTGATTTGCACGAGCACGGGGTGCTTGGCCGTTCAAGAAATGATGTTCTGACATGATACATTGAAATATGCATAGCAGATTCCATTTTAATCTTTTATTTTATTTTGTTAAACAAAATAAAATATTAAATATTACAATTGTTTTCATATAAAAATTTACACTAGTTAGAAATTATTGGGGAAGCATTAGTATAGGCATAGCATAGTTCATCTATCAGAAATTCCTAGCCATAATGCATAACCTTTGTTGTCATTTGGATAAAGAAAACAACATACATAAAGGCCTCATTATAATCATCAAACTTATTGCAGAAAAACAGTTCAGTTGTTCAGATAGTCCATCATCTGATATGACTATCCACTTTAAAACACGACCGGCCCGCATGACCGAATATAACCAATAAAAAGTTTAAAATGAAATCTGCTGTACATATTTCGATGTATCATGTCAGAACATCATTTCTTGAGAGGAAAAGCACCACGTGCTCGTGCGAGTTAAATTATATTTTTATTCATTTTCATTGTTTCATTGAATGAGTCACTTTAGTACTGCAAACGATCCTAAAAACCTTGTCTCGCATTTATTGATTACAAAAATTAACACCTTTCCTGTGTATTTCATTTCATATAATCACGTGCTGAAAATGACGTTTTAAAAATTTTATTTGCTGTAGCCATTAGCTTATTTTTTATCAGAGTTTTTGTCAATGCAATGACAGCGCGTTGTTGAAAGCTAATTTTTTGAGATACTCGTGCAGATAATAACAATTTTATTTTTCACCTTCGAATTTTTGTTGATGCCAAAACCTCATCCTAAAAACAACATATTCTGACATGATAATAAATTATGCAGAATTTATATAATTGTTATCGAATTCTAATGTAAATGTATACTGCAAATTAATTTTATGTTGCACTAAGCAACTAAAAATATACAATTTAAAATATAAATAAAAATCAATAAAGAAATTAACTTACTATTTGAGTGTGGTAATCACACAGGTTGTAATTGCAATTTCCAAATTTTTTCCATGGAGGATCGCTGGCGAAATTTTGCTAACCTCCACTCTGCAAAGTCTTCTTAAATCTTTTTAAAAACCCAGATAAAAGGACAAAAAACAAACTACAACTGTTTTCAGAGACGAACAAAGAATGCATCCAAGAGATCAGAGAGACCTTTCGCGTTTTTTAAAATTAAATTCAAAGAGATGGGATTCTTTGCATTACATGGATTATAATATTTAATAAAATAAAAATAATATATTTTTTATCGTAGTAATTCTTTTGACTTTTATCATGTTTAACCAAAGAAATTCTGCAAAACTTCTTTTTGGTATTTCCGTAGAACTTATGCTCATGACAATTTCCAGCATAAAAAAAGAACAAAAAAAGATCTTCTTTCTCTCTTTTTTTTTATTGATGATTTGAATGAAGACTGATGCGGACCATTTATGGTGCATTCTTATTTGGCGCCAAAAAAATAAAGCCTTTCCAGATTTGCAAACAGAACGTAAATAAAACATTTATTTTTAGAAAGTAGAAAATCTGCAAGACACACACAAATATCTGAATCGTTATCAAAATTTCTTATAATTTATTTGTTTCAAAATTGATCAAAAATGGATTCTTACAAAATTTCAATTGCTTTTGTCCTCATGAAAAAATTCTGATTCGTTCTATATGCCAACATTTTCGAATGAAATATTTTGAAATTTTGATCTCTTAACCAAGTTATATGGCTATTTTTACTGAAGGAAAACTTCGCCTGTAGCCTTACTAAGAAGCTTTAATATTTTGAACTTGATTAAAAATTTACTATTTTAAGCTTTTGTTTTAGATAATATGGTATTAATTTTAAACTTAAATATTTAATTAAATCTTCTCCAGTAAATCCTCACAAATTAAAACTATTTCAAAAATCAAATATTAACTAGGAAACTTTTTTTATAAATTTGAATAAGGTGAGATCCTAAAATTCAAAATGTCTTAAGCCATTTTTGAAAAATCGATTATAGTAACAAAAAATAATCGAAATTATGTGCTAATTTTACCTCGAAATGAAACATTCTATTTTCAGAACTCGAATGGTTGTAATTGGCAAATTACATTTCTAGCAATTTATTTTCTTACATTTTAGAAATAAAAATTATCAATTAGTAATCAATTGTTAGCCTAGCTTAATACATGAACAAATCTAAAGTAGATAATGATAACTCAAACAAACTAAATCAAATGAAAAATTAATTAACTTTATCATTTAATGTTGTATTTGGTTTATCATCGTAGTACTTTTTCAAATCTTTCTAAAGAAAATTTATTTTCATAGCTTAAAAAGAAAAAAAAAAACTGAATTACGATAAATCAAAACCCAAAGAACTAATTTAATTCGAATATTTATGAAGGAAAGCAGAAGAGTGTATTCGTATATATTCAGGTGATTAGGAAAAAGACCAGCACATTCTTTTGATTGCTCATAGCATTATCTGTTTAATGATTTTTATAAAGTTAGGAATAAAGTCTTATCAAGAAAATGTAACGGAATACTAAAAATATATTCTCAATATAACTGAATGTTTCTCACTTGTTAATTGAATTTGTATATTAGCATACCAAACAGAATTTTTTGTACAGCATTTGTACATCTTTTTGGAAAATATGTCTAATTTTCTGATAGAATGTACAAAATTTTTTTATACAGGCAGCTAAATATATATTTGCTTAATGTATCTTTGCATTACACATGGGGTAGCATTCACAAATTACCGCATTATACAGTATTTGACGTATAGAAGTAAGATTTATGCCGATATTTAAAACACTCTTAATGAAACTATAATGGTAAGAAGCTTATGAAGCTATATGGTATGAATCTCAATGAAGCTATATTCTTAATGAAGCTGGAGACAAATACGAATTGTATTTAACTAAACACTGTCTAAAAGACTGACTTATTTTGACAAAGTACAAAAAAATTCAGTTAAAATTGATATGTTTTTATAGGCTTGAATAAGGGTTAAATAATATATTAGATTTTTGTTGTTGTTGTTACAGATACCCTAGAAGATCTCATTAATGAATCATTATTAAATGAAAGTATAAATTTAGAAAAACAGTTTTTCTGATTTCGGTAGGAGTTTTAAATTTGAATAAAAGTGAACAGAGGATAAATTAGATTCAAAAGTTCTACTAATTATCAACCAAGAGGATTTTAGATAATGGGAGGAGGAATCAAATCCGCAATATTCACTAAATTGTCTCTAATAATTAGAATATCCTATTTTTTCTACACGATGGCGATAATGTGGTGAACCTTATTATTTTGAATTATGATGAGATGACAATCACATGACCTGACCCTTCATCCACATCAAAGGAAGTCATTTAACTGGAGAAAAGTCTTACCTGAACTAGATCCACATATATAAATAAAGACAAATCTCAAGCACATGTCGTCCACTTTAGAAGTCAATCTCTGAATTAATGATTGCAAGAGCTTAAAAACTAATATAAATTAATGCTATTATAAAAAAAATTCGGTACTTACTTATTATACAGTCTTCGCCAACGATTTAATAACTCCTTGGCGACAGATTTAAATTTGGCGATACAGATCAACGGATTACACCATTGCCTGATTGCCATAATTGGCGATTTAACAACTCATTGGCGATGACTTCAAATAAGATGGACATAAGTACCAAAAATTTTTTCTTAACCGATTGATTCTTTCAAACTATTCATATCAATTTAAAATTTAATAGAAATCCCTTCGAAAGACTTTTTTTAAATTTAAATCTGGTTAGTTCTTGTAGTTTTTCAGTTCTTACTATTAGCTCACATTCTCCATACATTTATATATCTTGTTCGAACGTTTTCAATCGTTAATAAAATAATTTTTATTCTTCACCTCAAGGTCAAGTAAATTTTTTAAAACTTGTAGTAGATGACATTTGATGTTAATACAGTTTCTTTTCAAATATTAATTCATTAATATTTTCTATTAATTGGTTAAAAACAAATTTTCATGTCTTTATAGTAGTTCTTTATAGCTATTGTAGTTGTTAGATCGGGATAGCCAGGTTGGTAGGGTGTTGGATTCACATCCCTTGTGTGCGAGATCGTACCTGGTCACAAAGTTTTCCATGTCGGGAGTTGTACTACTGGGGGTACAGAGTCAAAGGTGATTGTTATTCGGGTGCTCAGGGGTTAATACCCTCAGAAGTTACTGCACCTCCTTCTTCCAATGCAAAGCGGAACACGATAACAACAATTGTAATTATTAAATGACAGGAAACTAAATTAAACTTTTTCCTCTCTTCCTAATTTTTCCTAGTATCCAAAATAGGAATTGATTTTGAAAAATTGTTTCTTATATTACTAGTTTTATATAAGCTTTTTTTTCTAAAAATAAAAAAAAAGAATTATTTCTTACAATTTAAGGTCTCATTTTTAAGACAGGAGAAACTTCATCTTTGTTGTAGATTAAAATATTATATAAACCATGACTAGCTGAATATTTTCAAGTTAGCATTGAAGGAACAAATTATTCACTTTATTTATCATTTAAAAACGATATCGAATTTTTATCTGTTGTGCTATATGTTAATAATGTATGGAACTTATATCTAGTTAATATTTCGTAACAAAATTGGCAACCGTTGTTTGAAAAAAAACTACTGAAACAAAAAATTACTAATTACAAATAGTTAATAATTAAAAGGCATACATTCAGATGTTTTTTTTTGAAAACAGAATTTTGGATCAAAGAATGTTAACACGATTATTATTTCAAAGAAGTAAATTGGTGCTTTTTCGTTAGCCGGCAGATAGAGAGAAATCGTCAAAGAAATTTGGAGTTCTACAATATTTGGCAATTTTTCGCTAACGGGCGGCTAATGGAAGAGTCCCATTACATTTTATGAGTGTCTTTCATTAAATGTAAAAAGAAAGATTGAACATTTGACAGTTTAACTGGAATATTCTGCAAATTTTTTAAAGTTGTTTAGGTATTATAGTTGAAACATAAAAAATACAACGTAAAAAAATAAATCATATGTTATTACCATTGAGCTGTTAATTATAAAATAAATAATACTCATTAGTGCCAGTGTCCTGGTTTAGAGGTAGCTCGTCTTCCCTGTAATTAGGGCATCCCGGGTTCGAGTCCTGGTTCAGGCAAGGTTGTTCTTTTGTGTTCTATCTGTGAGGTAAGGAAATGTGCCCCCTTCCCCCCGGAAAAAAGGGTTGTACAAACAAATGTGACGCATGAAGTATTTAAGTCATACACTTGGTCTTAGTCGGCGCTACTGAAAAACAAGAGAAGCTCAAACGGCTTAAAATCGCTGATGGCCGTCACCCAAGTGCCATTAGTAAGAACCACAACAACATAGCCATTAATTAATTTATTTTAGTAATTAATGAATAGAAATATCCAATACTTCAAATATCCAAAATAAAGAAATTCGGATCTATGCAAACATGAATATAAAATATTTAAGATAATAATAATTTAAACCATAAAAAAAGAGAATTTTCTTTCAAGCTGAATTAACTCAAAAGTAAAAGAAACAATTATCATAAAACTATTCCAACAATTGATTTGCAGAGATGCAAATTCTTTTCGCCCAGATTATCTTTTAAAAAAAAGCTGAGAAAACTTCTAGAAAACGCATAAATTAAAGAACTCCCAAGAACTTAATATTCTTCAAAAACAAAGCGGCAAGTGAACCTCGGATGGTATTGATCCCTGTTCTAGGGGATAGCTTAAAAGCCCGCTGGTCCAAAAAGACCTGCTTATAATAAGTCTATAAATTACAAAATCCGAAAGTAATTATTAGAATTCGATATCAGGCCAAAAACTTCTTTCAAAATGTTTCGTCTAAACTTGCTGACGCTTCTCGATAATGTATTATTCTGCCTCAAGTCACGAATCATGTTGCGTGCCATTAATTCACGCTTTATTAACAGGGACCTTTCTCTCTCTTTTTTTTACGTCCTTTAAGTTTTGAGATGATTCTGACTTTGAGATCTGACATGAGAGTCATTAGCAATTTGCTTTACGAATACATTTAAGAGCTCAGGGACCTAAAGATTTCTCTTGGTGTTAATTTTTATTACGTGTAGTGATGACTGAATATGAGTTATTTGAGGAGGTGGGGAAAAATATGCTAACCTGCACCATTTGATTCTCTTTTCAATATGAAAACTTCGTATTCCCGTTACTACTGATGTTTGTGTATCATATTTAAATGACTATTCGATATTCGGATAATTTTATGCCGGATTTAATAAAAATTTGAGTTTTTTATTATGATCTTATAAATTGCATTGTGTAATGTTGACAAAAAATATTTTCTACGATGATATTTTTGATATTTCCAAATGTTCTGTAATTTAAATTTTTCCGTTCGCTTAACACTATCTTTCTATAGTCATCTTTGTTTTCTTTCAGACTTAAAAAAAAAACAAACCTTTTTAACATTTAACGGTACTTTTCCGTTATATGGGTGTAAAGGAAAATTCACCAAAGAAATTTAGTGGAATTATATATTATCTGGTGAGTTTTCGCTTTAAAGTCACTGTAAGACATTTAAAGAAGTTCTACATTATTTGGTGATTTTTTGCTTGCGCTCGTCTAAAGGAAAATGACCCATTTTACCAATTTCAAAACTGTTAATCAAAAATTTATAGCTATATATAACCAAAGTTTATTTTAAAGTAAGAAAATATATTCATCAGCGTTTTTAAATTAGTTAAAATCTGGATGGAAACAGCATTTGTTAAGTCAATAAATATTGATGTTAATAATTAGTTTAATAAGGGATAAGAGATGTAGATCCATTTTTCAAAGAAATTCGACTTAAAAGAATTATGTACGTTTATTTTTCATAGCAATAAACAAATCTTTGTATTAGGTGAATAAATTTACATCGAATTATTTTTCGGACTGCAAATGGTTAATAAACAAAGGAAACTAGGTATAAGATTTTTAGACAAATTTGTAGGTTTCAAACAAATTTTTAGCAATTTCATTCAAGTAAAATATGTGTATAGTATTTGAATACAAATAATTTATAATTACAGAATGCAAAAAACAAAATGGTAATTTTTGAACCAAATTTTTCAAAAAAATTGATTGTCTGCCTATCAATTCTTTCGCATGCATGTAAGTGTAATCTCATAAATGCAGAGATTTATAAAATTGAAATACATGCGATCTCGTTACTATAACAAAAATCCCGTGACAAAATTTATTTCAAATCGGTAGCAGAAAAGGAGTCGAAATTACATACTCGCGTCATAGATTCAATAGAGATACAGATATCAGTTGTAGAATTTAAATTGGGGTTGTCTTGATGTTTTTAGCATTATATTTTCATGGTTGCGTTTTATTGTTAAATACTTTTATTTGTAGTCCACGCACAAATTTTTCACTTTCTTCAGAGAAAACCTAGTTTATCTAATCTCATAGTCATCTGATTTAAATATATTGCACATTTAACCGCTTTTGATGACAAGTTGCCAAACCGAATAATGATTGGTTTATCATTTAAAAAAATTCATACATAATTTAATGTCCATGTTTTTTATAACGAAATATTTTTAAGTATTAAATTGTGGCAGGCATTGAAACCGTTATTTTAATACATCTGTTATTTAATTTATTCAATTAATTAGTGTATTTATTTTATTTTATTTTTAATGCATTTTTACGTATTTTTTTGTCTTTTATTTGCATGCCGTTTTTCACAATTCTAAAACTTCACTTTCTGACTCCACATCATAACTGAAAAAATAACAAACAGAGACTTTCATCATCAGCTTTCAATAATGGAAGAAAATCATGGAATTAAATATTCTATAAAATAATGAAAACAATTTGAATTTTATTGCAACAATAAAATGTATCGTTGAAATTTTGAAAAATACCTTTCTAAAAATTGTCAAGATTGTGTACAAAATTTGAATTCAATAAATTAAAAAAATTAAGTAATTAAACAAGAGAGAATTAATTAAGAAAATTAAAGCAAGTAAGGCACAACCCACTCTTGTACAACAAAGAGCAACAAATTATTTATAAACAAATATTTAATCCTCATTAATAATTGTTGTAAACGAATGTATATTTCAAGAATTTTTTGTAATACATCTTTGTAATTCATAGTAATACATTTTGTAATACAATAATTCTTAACAATCATCTGAGATTTTCAATCCTTCAATCTGCTAATATAAAAATATTCTGTTAAAACATGAAATGAAGGAATTATTTTTGATTAAATATTGTTTAAATAAATTTTTTCTTGATAAATCCGAGCACCAAGTATCTTCGAAGAATTATTATCTCCCACTCCATAGTTATTAGATACTTTTTATGCATGTATTACAAAAAAATACATGCAATATAATACGTTCGTTTACAAAAATTTTATAATTTGGTGAATTTAGAAGATAAATCTTTATTAATTTCTAGGAAAATTTAAGTAATGTTATCTATTGTAGGATGCTATTTTTCAAAAACATTTCAAAGAGCTTCGAAATTTGATAAGTAATTGTTCCCTATACATTTTGTGCAAATTAATTTCAAAGAAACGGTGAAAATCTCAATCATTATTCAGTTAAAAGCGATTTAGTTGAAATTTAATATTACTTTTCATATATCTGAAATTGTTGCTAAAGATTTATTTTATTCGCATTAGTGTATTATGAATCAAAATAATATTTGAGATTGTCTCAACGGTTCTAAGAAATATCTGAATAAATCTCTGTTTAAAAAGGAATAAACTAGTATTAAAATATATTTAATTTTAATTATTTCGTGTGGCTGAACAAATTTCAATTCTGACTAAAGTTTGTAGAAATAGCTAGGAAAAATTAATTATAAATGAATATTAAATTACATTTCTCATCTATTTAATTTAAATGCTTTAAAATTTAGAGAACCTGTCTCAATTTTCAAAAATATAACAATCCACAGAATTAATATTTGTCGCATTCTTAACTCAAAATCTCATTAATTAACGCAATGTAATTAATTCATGTGGGCCATCTAAGAATATTTTTTTGAATATTCCCTAATAAATGAACTTGAGAATAATTAATCTTAAGACAATAATTGCTGATGATAATTTTGGTGACCAATAATTGCTAAAGCGTATAGTACTGTGTGCGATCTTTACCAGTAGATTGCTGAGATGTGGTTTATGTGCAAACGAAGAACATAGAATATTTTTAGTTGCCTTTTGTAACACTTATTGAAATCAAAGTTTGAATCAAAAATACAATTGTAGTCACAGCATTTCATATATTTCATATATTAAAGTTCACTATATTTTTGAGATGCTAATGAATATATATATTTGGAATTAAGTTTTTTTGGATGTAATTAATTACTTATGGTAAAATAGGCAAGCTATGA
The DNA here is from genome assembly GCA_026289955.1 of Argiope argentata. Taxonomy (NCBI): domain Eukaryota; kingdom Metazoa; phylum Arthropoda; class Arachnida; order Araneae; family Araneidae; genus Argiope; species Argiope argentata. The sequence goes on along the minus strand of JAOUZG010043906.1, from coordinate 3,792,614 downwards.
TGGCTTCTGCACAGAGTAAGTCATTGAGACGGCAGCAATATCATTTTATTGAAAAAGATGAGAAATATTATAGAATAGGAGAGCTCTATAGAGCTCTATATAGAGCTCTAATTTCAAAATTATCTTATTTTTTTAAAAAAATTACAATTTTTATCTTTCCTTTGTCTTTTTTTGTCTAATTTTTACGAGATAATTTATATTGCACAAAGAAAAGTTAATTAAATGCCTTTAGTTGTAATATTTGTTGTCTCTTTTTTTTAGAATTGTATTTTCAAATTTACATTTTGAATTTACTTTGATGATTCTCCACACGTTTAAATCGTCTCTAATCCCATTTAAATAATTATCTGAAGGTTCAAATTATTTCTCCATTTGACAACATTTTTACAGAATAATAATTTCCTATGCCCATTTAAATTTACAAATAATGGAGTTAACATATTTACTTATACGAAAGTGTGCCTTATTATATCCTTATAAAAGGATTTTTAATACATAATTTTATTTACTGTTTTATCAAAAAAGGGATAACCATTCAATAAAATGGATAGAAATATTTTAAACGCTTATTGTTATTTCAAGATATTTTACATTATACAAAAACTTTAAAAGCACTTTTGAAGATATATACTGAAATAATAAAAGCAAAGCTAGCCTGTCAAGTAAGGGTAAAATATATGTATTGTCCAATCTCTGTTTAAATGGCGAAAACTAATATCTTAATATATCATTTTATACTGCTGCAAAATATCTGGTAACATATTTATGAAGTTAAATGAAATGTATAGCAAAGAGAAAGATTATAGACTAAATGTAATGTTAATGCTATGCAGAGTATCTATTCTTTAAGATTTTTAATACATTTTTTGAGGAACTACTGAAGAACAGTTTTTACAAAGAAGTTTTAATATGTTCTAAATTCTTATTCCGAGCCACAAGAAATTTCTCAATCCTTTAGAAAATTTTTTTTGTTCCCTTCAATATCTGAACTGAAACATTAATTCGCTGTTAACATCTTATACACAGCATTTTTTTCAGATATTTCAAAAGAATTTTAAAGAATAAGTGCCCTGACTAAACAAACAGATTTTGTTTAAAAATCAAATGGAATTCTCTTAAATGTTTACCGAAAATCTTTTGGGGGAAAAAAGGCCAGACTATTTTTTTCTATTATTTCATTGCTAAGAGTTTTCGTGCCAGTCGCCATTTTTATTTTTTCCAGGAAGGAATTCATTTTGGGAACTCTGCAACAAAAAGAGCAATTTTAATGTTGATGCATGTTTTCTTTGTAAGCTGTTCTTTAGAACGCCTCTTAAAGTTAATCACGTAACTCTTTATTTTTGCAAGAAATGTTCTCTACTTGTAAATTTTTTTCTCCTCTTTTCAAATAGAAGAATTTTCTTCAGTTGTTTATCTTTAAGTCTTTTCTGCGAGATGATATGTTTGTCTATTATCGTTTGCAGCTTCTTAGTTAAGATTTTAAAAAAAGATTCTGCCGTTAATTTTTTTGTCATAAGAAAAAGTTTTGAATAACTTATTCCATTCTGCGTATTTCAACAAACTTGTGATAAGATGTTTTTCTTCTTGCATTTATAAACTTAATCGCTTTAAAAATCTCTTGAATTTATTTAAAATTTTTAAAAGATGTTTTGAAATTATATTTATGCAAATATTTTAAAACGCACATCAACATATTTGCATTCTAAAAAAGGATTCTTTTTGCATTTATAAGTTTATTCTTATGTTAATTTCCAGTTAGTTGGTATGAAATAAAATATTATTTTTTCACGCAACAGATATTTCATTGCAAACATCTGATAGCAAATCAAATTAGAAAAAAACATCTTTAAAAATACATTCTCACATAAATTTCTATAAATTCAAAATTTTAATGAAGAATATTTCATAGACCCCCCCATTTTTTAAAACATAGTTTTGGCTCCAAATATTTGAAACTAAAAATCGAAAAAAATGAACTGAGAAAATAAGATATTTTAAATATTAATCAAAGTACTAGAGCAAATAAAAAAAATTACTCTCATGAAATTAGCAGATGTAGGTAAATTACATTATTTCGAAAAAAATTGGGAAAAAAATCACCATGGTTCCACTATTTCTTTGTTGAATTTACTGAAAGTCGGAATTAGGAGAATGAAAGAAACTAAAAAAAGGTATTTGATGCAGTCTTTACAAAAAAGATGCAAACATAAGTTTAACAATCACTGTAATTATTGAAAAAACTTCTGCCCAAAAGTTGTTTGCATCATAAGAAGATAATTAGATAATTTTTTTTTTGAATTATAACTTTAAAATAATTATTTTAAAGTTAAACATTTCACCGCCTCGTGATATTCAGACCCAATATATTGTAGGAATAAAGGTCATAATTTCTAGGTCTGATCTCACAAATATTTTCTGTTATACTATTCACGAAATACCCTCCATCAAATACCCTTTCACGCGGCAAAATTCACTCCATAGTAAACCATATTCGTAAATACCAAGACCTCTTCAAGACCTACTATAGTTGAGACAAGAATTTCCCTTGTGAAAATCAACCAAGATTATAACTTCAAAAGTCCCTCAAAAGTGTAGATCTCATGATGGAAATGAAAACCTCAGGACCCAGATGGACGCTTCGTATTTCTGACTCTATAGCGATTTTTTTATTTGCCATACATACGTTCAGAATTTAATTTGCCAATTTTTCTCACTTTTCAGTTGGTAATCTAATTTCTCTGTAAGTTCAACCCTTAGTTACTATTTGTTAAAGTATTCTTGTCCCCTCAATCCAGTTATAATTTCAGCAAAAAATTGAACAGATTCGTGTAAGATTTGACACCGATGGCATTCTCTCTGCAAATCCCTGAATGCTGTATCGTCTCTTTTTTTCCTTTAACAATTTTTTTCCTTTTTTTCTCTCTCTCCCATCTTGTGCTCATCCAACTGGTTAGATAGCTTTAGAGGCACCGGGGACGCATGATGGAGTTATATTATATAATATCATTCACGTGAATGT
>JAOUZG010043906.1:3707288-3773639 GCA_026289955.1 Argiope argentata | reverse complement strand
TTCATTAATTATTAAAAAAAAATGTGTATTTAGAAATAATTAGTTTTGGGGGCAAACAACTGTCAGATAACAGAACTTTAAAATAAGCATTTTTATAGAATATACCCCTTCTAATAAATCATTAGAAACCAAGTACTAAAAATATTCAATCTAATAAAATTCAGAATATTTCGCTGTATCTTTACTATCGCTGAACTATGCCTAAAACTATTCATTTTCTTCTCCCATTTTTCTAACCCATTCCATACACAGACTCTGAACCGTCGCGCCAATCGTCTAAAAATAATATAAAACATTTGCCTCTCTCCAATTCTTGGCTAAAAATGAAATAAAAAAATACACCTAAAGAAGAGTTCAAAGAACTTAATAAAAAACATAAAAATGGAGAAACGGACCTCTCTCTACTTCATTTTTTTATAAATAGCATCCAATAAGCTCTCCAATAATCAACTTTAAAACTTATCAAACTTAATACATCTAGGAGCATCTGCCGTAACTGCATCTAAAGCCATGTGAAATATGATGCCTCGTTTTTCTTAAGCTTATGAAAGTGTTATACGATAAGCTTGGCGATAATATGCGAAAGTAAATTATGTATTTAAGAATGATGTAGTGAAGCTGAGAAAGGCCTTCTTAAAGAAGAGAGTAGATTTGAATAATTCTTTTTCTTTTTACCCAGGACTCGCCTTTTGATTTTTCAGATACTGTCCACTTGATGTAAATGATGATGTTTACACAATGATGATTATGATTATAGCTTGTGATCGATTCCTGTCGTCATGGTGATTGTGATGGCATCTAGGGTTATTTCCTTTAGAGTAGAGGATTGTGTTTTCGAAGTGTTCATTTGCATTTGTGCTGATGTTTTAACTTTATCAAGAACTTGTTCTACGCGTTGTGAAATCGCAGTTCTAGTTCTATATTGTATGATTTAATTAAATGAAGTTATCGGAAAAGCTGTCGCCCATTGATTTTCCATAACAATTGTGTACTGCATTGATGTCTTGATGCGTTTTCAAAATATGATGGTAATTATACAAAGTATCAAATGTAAATGGCACCTGAACACGCTTTTGTGATTATTCACGAATACTAGAGGCACAAAGAAATGTTAAAAACTAAAAAGAAAAATACCATTATTTGTATCAGCTTTAAATCAGTTTTTATGCAGATCTCTTTTCTTCTTTTGAGCTAGAATTTTTGTAGAATGTTATGTAATTTTAATTCTTTTTGTGATATTGTGACTTTTTTTAGATTTGAAAAAATTATATATGTGATGAATAAATTTTTCTTTATCAGTATAAATTATTCAGCTGTTGATTTTCGCAAATAAATATTGTTTTACATTGTATATTTTAACAGCAGAAGTAACTTTTTCAATTTATTTCATTTTAATTTCAGTTTTTTACAAATATTTGAAATATATAATATAATATAAATATAAGAAGTAAACAATTTTATAAGCATTAACAATATTAAAATTTTTAGCTTTAAGATATTAAGGAAACGAACCGACTTACTAATTTATATTTAAATACACATATATTTAGACAGCACTTATACCTCTACTACTAAAACACAAATAAACAAGATGAAAGTAGAACAAAACTAAAGTAGAATTAAACGAAAGAAGAAAAGTAACAAGTAAAGAAAAGAAATAAGAAATCCAACCTGATGACTTTTTCAAGGGTCACCATCAGGCAGGGATTCCAAAGTAAGGGATTATTTTCCTTTAAAGGGTTTGACTATTGTCTCAATATAAGATACCCGAAAAATCCCCGACATGTATATTATTAATATGAATATTATATAATTTTTAATAAATTCATATTGTTAATATGAATACCATTAATAATATTCCTTTCAAAGCCATTATGTTATTGCGATGATTAATGTCAATTATATCTGTAATGCATCTTTTTGCCAATTGTATCCTTTTAAAGCCATTCTGTTATTGCGATGATTAATGCCAATTGCATCTATAAAGTATCCTTTTTGTCAATTGTATCCTTTTAAAACCGTTATATTATTTCGATAATTAATGCCAATTGTTTCTGTAAAAACTGACGATTCATCGCTAGGTGTAATGAAAACACTGGAACTTTTATTGGTATCATGACTGAAAAAGTAATTTTCAAGTACGAATATGAAATCATATTTCAAACATAAAAATTAAAATATAATTGATTGAAATTGTCGATCATATTTGTAAAATACTAGGTGCTGTTACTTTTGTAGCTATTGCCGTGACAGTTCCTTTATGTTAGATTAAAATTTTTGATTATTATTTATAATATAAACCTGGATGTTATTAATGTCTTTATTTTTGGTTTATGTGATTTTTGAAGAATTTCTATCTCAAAATACATGTAATAGTTCTGATATAAAAAATAAGTGTCCTTTCTTTTCACTATATTTTTTACCTTTGACCATGCGCTTAGAAGATTATCGTTTGGTTTTTTATAAAATTCTCTTTCAGTTTTAACGATCACAATTTTCTAAAACTTGACCTATATTTATTCTTTAATGATATCATAAGTGTATTCTTATTTCTCCAAATACTGTAAAAAATAGAATTCAATTTTAATATCAATCTGCATTAAGTTCATTTTATTTTACCACATATACAACAGTTTCCTGAAAAGTGAACTTTTTGTCGAAATTACTGTTTTTTTTATCTTAAAATCGGGCGAGCTCCAAAACTTTGTTAGCCAGCTTGAAAAATTGAAAGTGAAAAGTTAAAAATATTATCATTAAATAGAAAGAGAGAGGACTCATATTTTTTCAAACCTGTTTAAAATTGTTAATAATTTAAATTAATTAAGACAAATAATCACTTAAAATTAATAATCTTCTCATATAATAACTTGAAAATTGCGGCCGTAGATTTCATTTTTCCTTTTACTGACGCGAGAATGCGTTCTTTTTTCTTTGATAGCTTTCATTTGGAGAATGCAACATATTATAAAACTACTTACCTAACTGTTTGTATATTATCAAATAATATTCAAAGTTTCTGCAAAAAAGCATAATTTTTGAGGAAAATATTATTGTTATGTCAGAACATGATGTTGTTTTTTGGGATGAGGTTTTTGGCGCCAAGAAAATTACGTAAACTAAAAAAAAATTACTATCAGCACGAGCATCTCAAAAATTCATCTTTTAATAACTCGTTGCCCCTGCATTTACAAAAGCTTTGATTAAAAAAATAAGTTAATGACTACAACAAATAAAACCTAGAAAAATGTTATTTTCGAGCACGTGATTATACGAAATGAAATAAATAGGAAATGTAATATTTTTACAAACAATAAATGCGAGACAAAGTTTTTTTGGTCGTTTGCAATACTAAAGTGACTCATTCAATGAAACGATTAAAATGAATAAAAATATAATTTAACCTGCACGAGCACGTGGTGCTTGACCGTTCAAGAAATTGTGTTCTGACATGATACATTGAAATATGCGCAGAATATTTCATTTTAGTCTTTTATTTTATTTTGTTCAATAAATAAATATATTAAACTATCAAATTAATAACTGCATTCAAATGCTTTTAGTTAATTTAAAACTGCGTTTTGCTACTTTTCCAGTGCCTATTTAGAAAAACATGTTAAACTCGTGGATTTAAAATAAATTTCTATTTAACAAGAAGACCTCCCAATCAATGTAGCAGACATCTACTTCATCCAAAACACGGGAGGATTGCAAAGACTGGTAATTCTACCTAAGATAATTAAAGCAAGGGAAACTCGTACCAATTTGTAATCCTATTTCCCTGCAACTTCCCTTCCCCCCTCATTTTTTTTACCTTGCCCCTTTAGAGTTTTTTTTTATTTTTCTCCCATATCCCCTTACAGATGAGAGGCTTTAAGAGAGTTGAAATTGCTTTATACTTGATCCAGCTTCATATAAGCAAATGGTGTTGAGTACTCAAAGATTAGCAGAGGATACGACGGGGAAAAGAGTGGAACAATAGAAAAAAAAACTGATGATAAAAAGGGAAAAAGTGCAAGGTTTGTTGATTGTAGCATCGGAGGGATAATGAGATATGAATTTTAATGAGGATTAGTCGATATCTATCGTCTAATAAAACAAGAGCGCTTCGTATTTGTTTTTAAAAAAGAATAAATCCCCCGTGGAATTCTTATCAGTGCACGCAATCAAAGGGATAGGAGGAAAAGTTTGTCCAAACTATAACGAATCAATCATTTTTTTTTCTGCATTGAATGTGTGATGAATTATGCTCGTTTTCGGCTATCTTTGGCCAAGAGAAAAGAAAATGATAATTATTTTTGTAATATAGAGTTAATCATGGTTTTGTAGAAGTTGGAATATTTAAACGGGATGCGTCCATCAACTTACTTTGGTTTCACAGTGAATGCCAAAGAAGGATTTTTTAAAAAGATTTTTCGAACAAATATTCTTATTTATACTTTTTTTTCTTTTGATTTATAGGAATATTTATTGAAAAATTCATGCTATGTATTAAGGTGACCAGGGAACTTTAAAATGATTTTTTGCAATTTTCACCTAAGAAATTTGAAATTTTGCGGGTATTAAGTGTAACACTATAAGAGATGACACAAAATTTTAAAACATTATATTAATTTATTTATAAGTTAGGGTTTATTTTAATATTAGTGATAAATAACGTTAATGAAAAATGTTCCAGACGCTCCAAATTCGTTCGAAAGGGCTCCAATTTTTATTATTACTTACTCTAGCCTTGTGAAACAAAAATTGGGATTAATCTTGTAAATTGAGTATGAAATGTCAGTATTAAACAATGTCATAAATCAAACTACTTAAATATTTTTAAAAAATCAGTAGTTTTGAGTTATTATATTCACTCACTTTGATATTTCCTACCCAAACTTTAAGATTAACCCCAATTTTTGTTTCAAAAGGGTTAGAGTAAGTAAAAATAAAAATTGGTGATCTTTCAAACAAATTTGGAGCGCCTGGAACATATTTCTCTAACGTTATTTATCACTAATGTTATAAAATATTAACCCCTATAACTTATAAATAAATTAATATAATGTTTTAAAATTTTGTGTATTATCTCCTATAAAACTACTCTTAATGCCTGAAAAATTTCAAATTGCTTAGGTAAAAATTGCAAAAATGTCATTATAAAGGTCCCTTGTCACCTTAATGGAGGGTTTGACTGAAAACCGCGATTAAAATTACCTATTGCATACGAAATTTGCAATATGAAAATAAAATATTAAATGCTATGTGTTTCGATATTGTGTGAATTTAAATAAACTAAAACTGAAAAGCAATTGAATAAAATTTAATTCCCTGGAACTATATCTAATTGAAAATAACAGAAAATAATAGCCAAAAATATAATTATACTTCTTAGAAATTTTAGCAATAAATATAATAATCAGTAATTTGAGAAAGATTGCCTAAAAAGTTTTAACTAAACTGCTTAAAAGATAAAAATGACAACACTGTTCTAAGTCTTATTAAAGGCATATCATTTTTGTGCGTTATTTTATAATAATGCCGGCGTCCTGGCACAGATGTAGCGCGTCTTCCTCGTGATCAGGGCGTCCCGGGTTCGAGTCCCGGTTAGGGAATGGTTGTTCTTCTGTGTACTATCTGTTAGTTGTGTGAATCTGCCCACCTGTAAAAAGGGGTTGTGCAAGCGAATTTGTGTGTGTTATCCTCATATGAGCTAGAAGTCAGACTTCTGCCCGTGGGTGTCCATACCCTCAGGAGCTACTGCATCCCCTCTTTCCGTTGTAGAGTGGGCCCGAGATCATCATCATCATCATCTTTTTATAATAACGACTCTGTTAGCAACATGATAGACCATTAATTTCTTTAATGACTACCATCAAATTGTATTTTCATAAACCCCGAAAAAATGTTGCCGTGATTAAAGTATTTTTACTTTTGAATTTTCTGTCAGTATGCCTAATAATTGTTTTAAAAAATCTCTATTCTAAATTGGATACTAGCTATTAGATATTAATGATATATATTATCAATTTGAAAGGATTAAATCTTTAACAGCTCTCGACTTTCCTAAATTTAGAAAGTTTCTTACAGATAGGGAATTACTAATATTCACCAAATTTCAGGAAGGAAACATTAACTTTGCCGCTTCCCTTGCTCTTTTTTTCATATTGTATTTTGAAAATAAACCTGTTTTTCTATGAAATTCGAAGAACATTTCTTTCTGCCAATTTAAATTTAAAACTGCTTGTTTTATTCCTAGAACAATTAGCATTTCAAACAATTATTGCAGGGTCTATCCAAAAATAAGAAAGGAGGACAACAAATATTGTTATTAAAAATATGTGTACATAATGATATAAATTCATCCAAATGTTAATATGCGCTTAAGGAATACAAATTCAATAAAATGAAATGGATGATCTTCCGTAGTCAGATCCACATCCAAAATTCAAGATATTCCAGACTCAAACGTACGATTCGATAGCGTTACTAGAAAATTTATTTGCTGTTACATGTGACGGAATAAGTTTTACTGGAGCAGTGATTTACAAGGTGCATTCCCTGCCATTTCTCTCCTTTCTTTCTTTAAGTCTTACAGTCTGGATGTCTGTCTGGATTCACAGAAACTTAATCCGTTATTGAGGGCTCAGTGGAAAGTTTTTTTGTTGTATCTTGATTCTGAATACTGATAGTATTGTTTTGTTACCATTGCTATATAAACTCTTACATTATTCTGTCAAATCTGAGAATTATAGATCAATGTTTTTCAGTAGTCTGTTTTATGTTTCTTTTCAAAATATTTTTGATTTCTATTCGTTTCTTTCTGAACCAGTTCACAATGGGAGTGGTTCGGTTGTATATAATGTATGTTTGTTTTGTACTCGATTTACTTTTCCGCTTTTATTTCTATTTATTTAAAGTCTCTTATTATTAAATATTCATGAGAAATACAAACGAATCTCATTAAGATTCTACTTCATCATGAATGTGCATGTTTTAGCATAAGAAGTGATGACATTTGTAAGGAATTTTAAGAGAGTTATAGTATATTTTATCAATAGAACAATAAAAAAAAGAATTGAACAAATTTTGAGAAAATGAAGGACTAGTATGTTGGACTCATTATAAAATCTTAGGAAATGCTAAAACTTCAGCTAAAATATTCCAGTTGGATTGTGCAAGTAAAAATGTAAAAGTATGCATTATTTTGCTCTTAGTTTTACTACCTGGTATAAGTAGTATACAGCATTAAAATGGTAAAAAAATGTGTACGCAATAATTTATCTATTCTTCTCATTTAAGATACCCTGATTCTGAAAAGAACAGTTTTTGGAATTTTCTCCATCTATCACTTATTCTAATCATCTGTGAGGATGATACTCTGAGATAGTTGAATGCAATTTCTATACAATACATACACTAAATATAACACTGCCATAAAAATTTGAGGAAATATAATGACCGAAGTCTATTCGAATAAGAATAGATGTGATAGTTAAAAATATTTTCAAAAGGATAGACATAATTTGATGTTCAGATCTAACATCTAATTTGTGGATCCGAATCAAAATTGTAATCAAATTTGCCAGGAGTGTAATCGTCTAGTGAAATTTTCGAGTGTAATTTTCGCATGCATTTGAACGCGATGACTCAGACTTAATAAATATAATTTGGTGTAAGATCTGGTGACTGAAATAATAAATCTGTGTTATCGGAAAAAGATGACCAAAACATATGTACAATTTTTTGGTATGTGTATGTAAACCTCATACCGACGATTAATCGCCAAAAAACACAAGCTGAATTCAGTAAAAATGCTATCTGGTTGGTAAAGATTGATATTTCGTAAATACATCTTACCAATACTATACTGATAATATATAAATATAGGTTTCATTTACTAAAAAGCGAAGGACAAGAAAAACAATCCTTAAGACTGGAAGTAAAAACCTGAGCACCCACTACAATTTTGACCTTTTCTAATTCTACAATTTCATGCAGAGGCGGAGGAAAGGATAACACTTAACACTTTTGCAGGAAGTTTCATGTCACTCTTATTTTTATGAATATAACTTCTAATTATACTTACTTTCTAGAAATATGCATAATCTGTCTGCTATGTTTGCTGCTTTGTCCTTGGGAATAAATGCCTTTTATAACAAACTTTCACTTTTATCAAATTAAAACACTAATTTATGAGGGCAAAAAGGAAATTCAAAAAGAAGACGAATCTTCGTTTTACTCATAAAATTTCCAGAAGCATGATATGCAGATTCATAAATCAAACTGCAATGAAATCATGAAGTTAATTGTCATTTTTCAGTTTTATCAAATTTAATTTATGCAATATATTTACTGTGTTTTTTATACTAAGCAATGCTTTAATGTATCATAATATATCTTAGAAAATGAATAATAATAGCGTTTGTTGATTAAATATGAAAATAACAATGCAGATTTAATATGAATTAATGCCTTCATTGTTTAGAAAATTTGTATTTTAACTAGAGCTTTTTGATTTTTCGTATTATGATAATAAATCGTTATAACTTTAAAAGTATTGCATATTCTCCAATTAAATCTGATAATGCTAACCCTTCGCCTATAAATTTTGACACCAGATTACATTTATTCATTACAAAATTAATTACAGTGATAACGCCGCTCATCTTTATATTTCTTCCCCATTTTATTACCCTGTCAATTTTTCATTAATCTTATGGAATCTGTGCTTTTCGCAATAACTTAATTATAAACACTCTCCCAGCCGGATTAATAAGTATCGCCAACTGTTTATAATATATTAATGAATCTCTTTATCGCAATCTTTGGACGTGTCATATAAATGAAGGCGTATCCAAGCGTCCTGCTGAAGATTATAAAGCCCAGACTTTAATTATCCCGTGACTCTCTGTCTCGTAATTGGGAGTCTCCTGATTTAATACTGGATTTCGCATTATCCTTTGTCATGGAAGCTTTCATTAGAAGAGAAATTGAACCTTAAATATAGGATTAATATTATTCGAAAGTGATGTCAAAGGTAGCCTGAAACATTGGGTTAGTGGGTACAAAGTTCATATTGGGATACATTTCATAATATAATTGGGAAAAAGTAAATTAGCAGATTGAACTACTCATGATTAAGGATACTTTTTATTTAAATTTAGAGTAAAAATATTGTTTACGGTCACTGCAGGTTACTTCATTAAAGTTTTATAATTGTATTAGTTTTAGTAAATAACTCTAAAATTTATTTTGCTTTCTTCCTTGTAAGTATTTCATTCTGATACCATGATTCAAAACTCATTCTGATAATATAATGCTATCAATTAAAAAAAGTGATTTTTTAGAAACATTTTATTACAGTTATTTCGTTGGAAAAACCACTTCAATTTGTAATTTCAACAACGTTGAAAATTATTCTTGGCTACAGCTCATTAATTCACATGCATAAAATAACATATAAATAAATGAGAAATTGCACCTTAAATACAGAATTGATATTATTCGAAAGTGATGTCAAAGGTAGCTTGAAATATTGGGTTATTTTTCAATGGGATACATTTCTTGTGATAGGGTTTTGGTTGGCTTGATAGAATCATATTGTGATTGGGAAAAAATAAATTAGCAAACTAAATTACTCATGATTAAAGATACTATTTATTTAAATTTAGAGTAAAAATATTGTTAACAGTCACTGCAGATTACTTTATTAAAGTTTTATAATTGTAGTTGTTTCAGTAAATAACTCTAAAATTTATTTTGCTTTCTTCCTTGTAAGTATTTCATTCTGATAACATGATTCAAAACTCATTCTGATAATACAATACTATAAATTAAAAAATTCATTATTTAGATACATTATATAACAGTGATTTGGTTAGGAGAAGCACTTTTATTTGTTATTTTAACAACGTTGAAAATTATTCTAGGCTGCACCTCCGAATAATTAGGATCTGAAATAGAAAAAAATTAGTTCACATGCATAAAATAGCATATAAATATATGAGAAATTGAACTTTAAATACAGGATTGATATTATTCGAAAGTGATGTCAAAGGTAGCCTGAAACATTGGGTTAGTGAGTACAGGGCTCATATTGGGATACATTTCTTGTGATAGGGTATTGATGGGCTTGATAGATTTATATTGTGATTGGGGAAAATTAAATTTGTGAATTGAACTACTCATGATTAAGGATAGGTTTTTTAAATTTAAATTTAGAGTAAAAATATTGTTTACGGTCACTACAGGTTACTTCACTAAAGTTTTATAATTGTAGTAGTTTCAGTAATTGACTCTAACATTTATTTTTCTTTCTTTCTTGTAAGTATTTCATCTAGTATCATCTTCCTTGTCCTCATCATCAAGTCTCATACTCACAAAGACCGTGGGTTAACACAAGCAGTTCCCTATTATACACTAAAATCAAGCAGGGTTTCTCTTTGTTTCAGCTAGTCAAAATATTTTCTATCTCATTTTAATACCCGCAATGTTACCTAGTGTGCCATAAAATTAAATGAACACAGAATGTATGTATATCATAACACGTGTTACATTTCAGCCTATAATTGTTTCAAATTATTTTTCAAAGTTGAAACTCACTGTAAACGTTCTCATTATCATATCATATACCTGTAAATTCTGTAAATATTTTTATTTTTTCTTGCTATCAATATTTTGATACGTAAATAAAATTCCCGTAACATGTCCATCAAACCGCGCAGTGACCAGAATAGTCACAGATTCGGGAGTATAAGACGGTGTTCTGTTCTCTAAGTATTTTATTCTGATAACATGATTCAAAATTCTTTCTGATAATGTAATTCTATCAATTAAAAAAGTTCCTTTTTTAGACTCATTATATATCAGTGGTTTGATTGGGAAAAACACTTCTATATGTAACTTTAACAACGTTACAAATTATTTTTGGCTACAGCTCTGAATAATTAGGATCTAAAAAAGAAATTAATTAATTCATAAGCTTAAAATAGCACATAAATAGGAGAGAAATGACTTTTTACCTTTTCATCCTTCTTACAAAGTTCGTAATTATATTCAAAACCACAAGGGATATCTAGAAATTATAAATTGGTACTCTTTTATTCTCATAGTACTCTTTTATTCTCATTGGATGCCTTAGAAGGGGTGGGAGAGCTCAATTTGGATTTTTATTATACAGTAGCTAAAACGTAACTAACCTTCTGGATTTGTTTATCAAATTCAGTCAATAGCCGACGTCTTGGCACAGGGTTAGCACGTCTTCCCCTTGATCTGAGCATCCAGGGTTCGAGTCCCGGTTAGGGCATGGTAGTTCTTCTGTGTTTTATCTGTGAATTCTGTATGTAATGTGCTGTATTCTTACTTTTGTATGAGCCGTGTCATACTTAGTGGTGCATTTGGGATTTCTAAATGTTTAAAAAAATCAATCAATACAAGAGCGTAGGGAGAAGAATATTTGATTTTTACGTTTATCGCATGATTTAACATCCTCTTCTTTATTATCTTTTGCCTTCATTACTTTTCATTTCTTTGTTTTCATTACTTTTGCCATATGAATATTATGTTCAATGAACTATCTATTCATAGTTCAAATAATTTCCACCTTTATTTAATTAGCATAGTTTTTGGTAGACGGGAAGCCACACTAAAGAAATTAATATACAAAATAAGTTATTTGAATTAAAATCTATAAATCTATAAATTATTATTTAATTATTAACATTTCTAGTAAAGCGAAGCGTTTAATTGTTAACGCATATTCAATGTTTTTTAACAATAATAAGTTTCTTTTCCTTCACTTTCATTTTTATTCTGAAAATTTATTTCATTGAATATCATCCGAACAACATTCGGGAAAATAAAGTTAAATATTCCCCAAAAAATGTATCATTTATATTCAGAAAACACTGATGGATATGGTATATTATACAAAAAATTGGGAAGAAAATTTTTTACATTAAAATGGCAAGCCTTTTTTTCACTTTTTAATAGATTGTCATTCTTCTTTCTATGTGTAATGAATAAAAGCAATTAGCATTGTTTTCTACCTTATTGACCGACGTGCTAAAAGGAATTCATGTGTAATATATGTATATGTTCCTTTTTTTAAACAGAGTAGAATATATAATATTTCATTATCATTCTCATCAAGTGAATTAAGAGAAGGAAAATTCTAGCAAATGAAATTATATCAAAATAATAATATCATTCGATCTAGTTTGATATTACCTTTTATAGAAAGATTTTTTTCAGATCTTCTATTAGCTGTATTACAATCTTGCATATTTATAGTAAGAATTTTAATATAATCTATTGTTATATAAATGAATGCTATAGAATATGTTATTTTTATATATTATACATATATGAATTACTATTATATGTTATAGAAGACTGAAAATATTTGCTATAAATAAAAAAGTTTTATATATTAATAACAGTAACGATTCTTGATATAATAAAATATTTTTATCGTAAATTATGAAATTATTAATAAGAAAATATACTAAGGGATTTTTAAAAACGTAGTGAGATGTTGTTTTTTTATTAAGTCTTAATTAAAAGAAAAAAATCATCGGTAAACCATAAAAATATAAAAATTATTATATTTTTCTTTAAATATTTTTGTTGACATAAGTAATCAAACAGATTTAAAATAGGAGTACAATTCTATTTTAATAAACTACTGAGTAGAATTTTTCCCTTTGAAGCTTTTAAAAGATGCCAATCGAAAATAGATATAAATCTAAGCAATTTCTAAATTTATTCATTATTTACATTTTGGACAAACTCATAAATCCAATTTACAGTTTCAAAAGGCTAAAAAAAAGAGCAGGGCTTAGTATTGTGAATCTACATTCACTTTCTAATCAGGCAATCATTCTTCTTTCTTTGAATAACGAATTCTTGCAATCAGCGTTCTTTTCCCAGTCTTCAGTTTTCTTAATGCAAATGTGAAAAAAAAGAACCAATATCGAATCTTTAAATCACTTTAGAGGATAAAAGAGACAAAACAAGGATCGCCCCCCCCAATGTTTTTAAGAAAACTAATCTTCCTCATGCACTTTACTTTTACTTGAAGTCAATTATGAGTTGATGAATGTGGAAGAAGGAGCAAATTTAAAATTCAAAGAAGTCGTTGGGATGCAAGAAACACTTGCCAGAGGGTGGTGGGGAACAAAGCTTTTTAATTCCTATGAAAGCAGCATTGTGCGTCTGATAAAAATATGAATATATTTTAAAAGAGATTTTTTTTTAAGAAATGTTTTATGAGGGGAAAATTTTTTGAAAGATTTGAACTTATTCTAAACAGGCAAAACAATCAAATAGGAAAAAAGAATGGGAAAGACTGCTGTACTGGTTTATCGGGAAGTAAATTGCTTCGAGCAGTTTCAGTTCTCATAAATTGAGTTAAAACTTTTTGAGGGAACCGATGTTTTCCAGCGCCATTTGAAGAACAACTGCTTTATTTCAAACACTGGGTATTTTATTTATCCAATTACAGGATTTAAAAAAAGTCTCCAGAACACTTATGTTTTTCTTGTATGGAAGTTTGGAAATAACAACAGGTCATAAAAATTTGCTTTGTACTCAGATTGCTGTTTATACAAAAATAAAAATAATAAAACTTATTTGAATTCTTTTCCCATATGTTATTGGAATCAAGTAATAATATAAAACAAAGAACTGTTTCATCCTTTTCCGAAAATTAGCACGTAAATTATGATAGGCATATCATATTATATTTATATAATTATTTGTATTATATAAATAAATTATAAATAATTGTACTATATATAATAATTATAAATATTATTTTACAAATACATTATATATATAATAATAACATATTATATATAAATATATTATAAATAATAAAAAAATATGAATTATAAATATATTATAAATAATTACACTATAAATAATAGTTATAAATATAATAATTAAAAATATTATTTTATAAATACATTATATATATGTAATAATAAACTATTATGTATAAATATATTATAAATAACTAATTATAAATTATAAATATTATAAAATATAAATATATTATAAATAACTAATTATAAATTATAAATATTATAAAATATAAATATATTATAAATAATTATATTATAAATATAATAATTAAGAAATTATTATATAAATACATTCTATATATAAAAATAAAACATTGTATATAAATATATTATTAATAATTAATCATAAATATATTTAAATTATAATAACAGTATATTATAAGTAATTAATTAGTAATATAATAATTAAAAATATTTTATAATTACTATACTTTTCATTGAATAAACTTGACATAACATGAAGAGTTCTGCATTTCCCATTACGGACGTAATTGTCAACTTCAGCTAACCAGCTAATTAACCGTGAACCAAAATAAACAAAACTATATATTAGTTTAAAATGCGATGTTGGGAGTTGTAATAGCAAAATCTGTTCGTTTTGACTGAATTAATCAATCAAAGAAGTCTTATTTTATTTCATTAGGATTTGATAAATGTTTTATGCCTAAATTATTGTAAAATAGTTATCAATATTAAATTTTTTATTCTATGTTAAAACAAACATTTATTTACATTTTAAAATATTAGAATGCACATGAAATATCTAAAAACACTTCTCCTTATAGATTAAATTTATTATGACTTTTTAACGTAAACAGTTTTATATTTCAGGAATTCCAGATATATTTTAATATTATTAATGTGTAAATGTTAATTATAAAATATTTTATTCAATACTAAACTAGTTTAAGAGTTCCTTCTAAATTGAAGAACATTTAATATGAAATATTTTCTCGAAATATCTCTTATATAGCTTGCTAATTAATTAAAGCCGGCATTTTAATATGCAAAACTGATCATGAAAATGTTATATGACAATTTTTGTTCTTGGAGTAGTTAGGAACGTAATCAAAAGATTATTTCACAATTATATTTTCTCCCAAGAGGGCGGATGAGGCAGCAAATGGAATGAAATTTGAGGGTAAGTATTTTTAAACATATGCTGACAAGGAAGATGAAAAATAAAATAGTGGCAGATTATAGAGACAAAATTTTCAAAACTTCGGGTGTCAGTATCTTCTGTAATGCATAAAAGACTAAAATAATTGCGATTAAACAGATAACAAATACAAAATAAAATTTTTAACAGTTCTGTAATTAATGTCATATTTGTTGCACGTGGGCGTTGAATTATGAGACTGTAAATTAATATCGTTTAAGGAATGGAAAATAATGTTTATTTGAAATAACTGAGCAACTAAAATTAATCAGCATAGCAGTTATTTAAGTATTTGTCGAAGTAAAACATACGTGTTCAGCAAAATATAATTTTTACCGCTGTCATTACTTGTTTCTGATTCACCAATAACATTTTAGAACCATCCAATAAATCTGTTTTGAAATTTCATTGGATTTTTACTTTTATTAGCCTTATATTGCTCAATATTTCTTTTTCTTTCAATTAAAACTTCAATGAACTTAAATTTTAGTATCAATTTTAATATCAAACTAAAATTTTAATATCTATTCAAAACTGAAAATAATACATAATTAAATTAATTTTATTACCATGTGAGAACATGATATTGTTTGCGTTAAGAGGTTTTGAATAATTTAAGGCAATGAATAATTGAAGTTCAAAATTGAGTAGGTAAAGATTATAGCATAAATGACAATATTTATCATCCTTTAACCGCATATATAAATCGCAAAAATATCTTTACCTGTTTTTAACAGTATTGTATTATCATTATGTATGCTCCTTTGAAAGCAAATTCATTTTTAAAAGGTACACCTGCTCTCACCAGTATTGCTTTTTCAAACTGGTTTAAACTACTTAATGACTTAAAATAACTAAGGGAAATAATATCTAAAAATAATAATGTTCTCGCATGAAGTTCGCGATCGAAGATTTCATTTTTGCTTAATAATTTGAAACAACTATCATATTGTTTTGTATGAATAATTTATACCAAAATACACTGCTTAATAACCAAAACAATTAAAAGATATTGTAAGTCTCGCATAAAATAACGGTACAAGCAACTTTTTTTCTCATAAGATAAAAGAATAGAATCACAAATGCAAATTTTTGTTATTTTCAAACTTCGCAATGTGCAAATTTTGAGTTCGACTTCGAGGACAACGCTTTAGAGCATCGGATCTGATATGGCTGTCACTTAATGTAAGAAAAAGCGGGGAAAAATGATTGACATTCAGTAAGAGTTTCGATGTGTGCATTATCTCCAAGAAGTCATTTAATTGAATTAGAATCTTTTAGAGTAGCTAGTCAGAGCGGGTCAAACACAAGCAAAAGTAGCGAAAGTCATTGGAGTTTCCCAAATTGGGAATTCCAGTATTTGGAATCGTTTTTTGGAGATGGGAAATACAAGTCGAAGAACAAGACAAGGGTGTAGACATGCCCCAAAGCCCAATTAAGACCGTTATTTAAAGCTAACTACTCGGAAAAATCGAAATATGAATGCTATTCTTCTTCATCAACACATTTGCTCAATTACTTGTATCACACTTTTGACAAAAACTGTCCGAAACTACTACCACGTTATAGACCTGTATGCTCGTCAACCGATTGTATGTATCACGTTAACAGCAAGGCACTCTCGTGACTGAAGGTAGTGGACAACAAACCATGTGATCTGGCGAAGAATTGAATTACACATTATTTTCAATGTCGAATCTCGTTTTTCTGTTTATCTTTCTGATAGGCATATTTTCATCTGGAGGGAACATGGCACAAGAAACAATACATCGTTCGTGCACGAAAGTGTAAGATTTGGTGGTGTGAAAGTGATAATCTATGCTTGTATCTCCACAGATGGTCACACTGATCATATCATTCGAAATGGGGCTCAATCTGGTCTTCAATATATTGATGAAATTCTAAGACAAATCGTAGTTCCTTACGCTGCTGCAAATGGAGATGACTTCATGTTAATGAACGACAGTAGCAGACCACATCGTGCTAACTGCTTAACTTTTGGAGGAAGGATTTATACGATTAAATTGGACAATGTGTTCTCTGAATATGAACCCTATCAAGCGTGATTTGACCTTCTAAGCAGACGAATTGTTGAACATCTACCACCTCCACAAACTCGCCAAGAAATGGAAAGAGCACTTAAGGTGAAGTGGGAGAAAAAACCCAGCCCCTCATTAATAACCTCATAGATTCGATGCCTCAAAGGCATTCAACGTTGCCTCATACAAGGGAAATGCTACCCTCTACTAAAAACAATTTTTTCAAGGAAGCACCTTTTTTTATCGTATCAAAAAATTTGGTTTCTTTCCTTTAGTACCCAAATGCTGAATTAAATGCCTTTTTTGCCAAATAAATGCCGTTTTTGTCTTATTTAGTCTACTACGTCAGATGATAATGTATCTATAATGCAAACAATTCACCACGTGCAAAATCCACTCACAACCTCAATGTCCTTTAATTGTTTTGAAAAAAATTAGTTTCTTAAAAAACTGCATTTATGTATGAGAAAAAAAAAACATAAAAAACTGTAACGAAAATCTCCTTTTTTTTTTGATATTTCAATAATTCTCGGAGGGTTTCTTTAAGTATGAAAGAAATATCCCAGTCTTCGTGTCTCCCTCAAAAAACAAAACAAAAAGACCTCCATTTTGATAAAATGTAACTATTGTTAATATTCCATTTGATTTAAACAAGTTTTAAAATTCATTGTATATTTGGAGTGAGACAGCCAAATTTTATTTCTGTATGAATATAAAATAAGAAAGCAATCTAATATTTGACTGATTTATATCGTTAATTTATTTGAAAAAAAAAACTAAAAGTCAGATATATGCATTAAAATAAAATATAATAAAAATTAAAATGAAATCTGCTATGCATATTTCTATATATCACGTCAAAACATCATTTCTTGAACGGTCAATCACCACGTGCTCATGCAAGTTAAATTATATCTTTATTCATTTTAATTGTTTCATCGAATGAGTCATTTTGGTATTGCAAACGATCCAAAACACTTTGCCTCGCATTTATCGTTTAAAAATGTATCATTTCCTATTTATTTCATTTCATATTATCACGCTCTCAAAATGACATTTTTCTAGGTTTTATTTATTGTAGTCATTAATTGATTTTTTTTAAAAAAATCAGAGCTTTTGTAAATGCAATAACAACGCGTTGTTAAAAACTAATTTTTTGAGATGTTTGTACAGATAATAAAATTTTTATTTTTCCTTTACGGATTTTTGTTGACGCCAAAAACATCATCCCAAAAACAAGATCATGTTCTGACATGATGAAAATATTGTTTCGAAAATCTCCCTTTTCTGTTGATGCTTCTATAAAACCCGGATGGTTTCTCCCAGCATAAAAGCAGAAATCTACAGTCGTCAAGTCACTCCAAAAAAAAAAAAAAAAAAAAAAAAAAACTCCACTCTGATAGGATGAAATTTTACGGAGCCAAATAATTATGTTCGGTTGCCCCCATGCACTATGTCTTTCAGATAATGATCACCACCGTGGGAATTACATGAATACAATAAAATTAGATCTCTCAGTTTGATCACTAAATGCAGACTCCAATTTTTTTTCTGCCGACTGTGCCAGAATGTAGAAAATGGCTCCCCGTAGAGTTCCGTTTATTTCCAATCTCGTTTTAGATATTTGCTGACCACTCATTCATCAGCCAAGATGGATGGGCTGATGTCTCAATGAGAATAAATCCAATCCAAATCAGCAGAAACTCTAAGGTCATCGTAGATTTAAAGTTACCACGGCAAATTACACTATTATGTTTGTATTTGGCGACGATGTGTTGGATAATAATATTAGCTCGTGAATTATTCTAAGGTTTTTTTTATCAATGAGCTTTATTTGATCTAATTAAATCCTCAGAAATAAAAGTAGATTTTTATTATAATGTAGAAAACAACTAGTTGGATTTCAAAATCAATCAAAATAGTTACTTAACAATACAGATGCTATACTCATTGATTTATTGAAATCTGTATAAGGATTGATAAATATAATATACCATTAAATCTTTATTTACAAATCGATATATAGACTACACAAATAGTTTTTTTTTACTTCTGTTACAGTGTGATTAATATGCTGTGCCATTAGGCCTAACTTATAGGCTCATACGTTCTTTGTACCATTGCGATCACTTAGCCTATGGGTTTGCCCATTACGTTGCACCACTAAGCCATTAAGATTTCACTCTCTTCTTGACATTAATGTGATGGATCAATAATCATTCTGTAGACAGCAATGCTATCTTGTCTTGTCGCAACATGGGATGCGAGATGGGTAGATTAATTGACCGAGAGAAAAGACAAGAACAAATAACTTCACTAAGCCTGAAGAAATCATATATCTTATTTTCCGATGGCTCGAAGATCGGAATATAATCCAATATTTTTATCCTACATTTCTGCTTTAAGAAACGATATTGAATTTTTTTGGATCTATTATAAAGATTCAAATTTACATTTTAAGAAAAAAATTATCAGTTATACTTTACATCTGTTTAGTCTTTAACCATATAATGATAACTCGAGGGTTTCTGGATGATTCAGTCTTAACCTTTTAATATTAAAAAGGATTATTTTTCTTGTCATGGAGTTAAACAATTACCTGTCCTGGCAATTATTTTCCCCTTCTCGATTTTTCAGAGAAGATATCAGTGTCTATAAAAAGATTTGATATATATTTCAGTGTTTATAAAAAGATTTGATATATATTTCAGTGTTTATAAAAAGATTTGATATATATTTCAGTGTCTATAAAAGATTTGATATATATTTCAGTGTCTATAAAAAGATTTGATATATATTTCAGTGTCTATAAAAAGATTTGATATATATTTCAGTGTCTATAAAAAGATTTGAAAATACAGCCTACCAAATTTTATTAAATTGTTTACTCTCAGATATTTTCTTCTTAAATCTGTAATTCAGAAACGAGAATTTAAGAGAAATGAATCTAAATATTTGTATGTATTATGAACAAAACTTTTACGTTAATTTCAAATTGTAATTGATTAAAAGCTTTCAAAAAGGTTGTTATTCAATAACGTGCATAGCAGGGGAAAAGATGCTTAATCGGGAAAAAATAAGGTATTCTGAACCTCAAATGGAAGTAAAAATTACATAGGTAAAAAATTAGGCATTTATCATTTTCACATATTTTAAAATTAAAGTATGAAATGCTTATATTTAAGAATACTTTTTTTAGTTTTAAAAAAATCTGTATTAAACTTTTTTATGAAAGAAATCTTTAGACCAAAGCAAATATTGTAAAAGCTTGAGACTCGGAAAACATTACGGTTATGAATTGAAGTCAAAAAGAAAAAAATTACTGAATTTTCTTAAAATTTAAAAATATATTGAGAATATTAGTGAATGTCCAATTTATTTACAGAATTTACAAAGAATTGTGTGTGAATAGCACATCAAGCCTACAGCCTTTAAATATAATTCGAAATTTTTCATGAAAGGAACTTAATTTTCGCTCTGTATTAAATTAACAAAATCTTGTTGTTGTTTCTTATGGCACTTGCCATATACAAGCCCCCTGCTGATACAGCAGCAGATTAAAGCCGAAAGGATTGTTTTTGAAGTAGCACCGACTAGGCCCAAGAGTACGATTTAATTACACACTCACCACATTCGCTTATTCAACCCCTTTTTACGGGGAGGGGGCACAGTCACACATCTCACAGATAGCACTAAGAGGAACAGCCAAGCCCGAGTCGGGACTCCCAGAACACGAGGAAGACGCGCTACCTCTGCGCCAGAAAGCTGGCATTCACAAATTCTTAAATTTACAAAATATTTCTTTGACACATGTTTACACATATACATATTTGTCTAATAATAAACTATTTACTATCATTTCATTGTATTAATATTCCATTTCCAAGTAACACAAAGCGTAATTTTAATGGAAATTAATAAGTAAATTAATTAACTAGCATCCGAATTAAGGCTAACCGTCTTGGTAAATTCAGTAATAAGTTTTTGGTTAATATTGTTTTTGTCATCGAAGCTGTACCAATTGAAAAAATTACATTCAAAATTGTTCCAAATGATATCGTGATGACTGCGGAAGTAATCTGTATTTTATTTCCTGGATCTATAAATTGAAGTATGTAGTTCAAAAAAAATTCCCTTAGTCTTAAGGAAGTCGTTGAACGATGAAGTCCGGCAACTCAGCCAATGAGACGAGCACCGGTAAGAAAGAAAGGGCCAATGTATAATTTATGACTCACTTGGCCCATTAACATTCTCGCCACTCAGTGACTGACTAAGCATAAATCGAACAGTAGCAAGTGGCGCGGCGGCGTTCCACATCAAATTGTATTTCCTCAGTATCAAGTGGCGCAGGAACAAACGAGCTGGCGCGTTTTGACTAATAGCCGATCGAATAGGACTTCAGTGTACAGACGGACGGACAGTTGTTCCGAATGTCATAGAAAAGGCCCCAAAACCTTACCCTGATTTATGAGCGGGGCTATTAGGTTCCAACTGCGATGCATAAATTTGCCGGCCAAATGATTCCGGCATGCATGGGCCTGCTTCACGCACGGCCAGCAGAAAGCCATTAGTTAAAGCAAGTCCGAACACTCCAATTAATAGAAATATTGCAAATGGAATGAATTCCCTGGTCCTGCCTCTTCGATTGTTCTCTTCGAAGCCGGAGTTTTAAGTTTTGCTTAAATGTCGAGGTAACATTTGGCGATACACTTCCTTTCCGCGCGGCCATTTCGGAGAGAGTAATTATCGAATTCAAAGGCATAGAATTGATTGTTTACCTTTCCGGACCGGTAATTAGAAGCCATAGAGAAGGGTTAATACAGACATGGTGTATGTGTTTTCCTTTGAAAGTTATTCCCAAACAGCCGAGTGTCTTTTTATTCGTCAGAACTGCAAAGGAAAGCAGTTCGTGTTCATTCATGCATTCTTTAAATTAAATTCTGTATTACTGGTGTATTTTGTTCCGTATAAAAGAAATGAATCACAATATAGAATTAAATTAGGCCACATTCGTAAAAACAATTGACATCAGCTAAGTCAGCAAAAATTTCTTTTATGATACTTTTTAACTCATCAAATGTCTTTTCTTCTAAACCTATGCTTTATAACTGATCAAATTTCTTTTTTTCAACACCTGTAAGAAGTTATTGATTTTAATTTTATTGTAAAAATATTGGTAACATGAGATTTTGATAATTTCTGTAGCATAAATAACCATGATATGATTGAAGAAACTTCATAAAATTTGTAATGTTATTTAATAATTTATTTTATTTAATGTCAGTTGATACATATTTGTTGTTTTACTCTTTTTTCCTCCCGTATGAAGGTGCTAGCCAAAAGAAATCATAAATAGAGTTTTTAAATAAATTCTTGGTGCTTTTTCGTTAGCCGGGTGGTAGCGAAAAATCTATAAAGAAATTTAGTGGAATTCTACATTATTTGGCGCTTTTTTACTTAAAAATAATTATAAGAAATTTGATGGAATTCTGCAATATTTTACGAATTTTCGCTGCCACCCGGCTAACGGAAAAGTACCAAATTACTGAACTGTATTTTTGTGTGTGTGTGTGGTTTTTTTTAGATGAAATCTTAGAGTGAAGTATGAATAGGAATGGAATGGAATGCTTTAAAACTTAACCGCTAGATAATAGATTAAAAAAACAATAACTAATAATATTTA
The DNA here is from genome assembly GCA_026289955.1 of Argiope argentata. Lineage (NCBI taxonomy): Eukaryota > Metazoa > Arthropoda > Arachnida > Araneae > Araneidae > Argiope > Argiope argentata. Next base: position 3,750,911 of record JAOUZG010043906.1, on the reverse strand, counting down.
AACTAAGGAAAGTTTTCCTGAATAGATGTTCTTTTTTTAAAGATTTTTTTGGCACTAAGATAAAATTATTTCCTTCCTATTTATTTTTCAAATTCTCCAGAAAATCTTAGCTTACCTAAATTTTGTAAGGCTTTGTACGAGAAACTTTTTTTTGTAAATTTCGTAACAAAATGTAAAATACTTTTATAGCAAGAAGACTTTATCCCGCTGCAAAAAATAATATATATGCTAATTTTCATTTTCAAACAGGCACATTTATATTATTTTTAAATTAACAAAATATAGAAAAATCCTTAATAATAGGATGCATTTTTCTTTCATCAAAATTATAAAAATGCTAATTTCAATCTTAATTTTCTATTGGTGAGAAATTTTATGAAAAGGAAACGAACGAAAGAAATTGTCTATAAAGTATAAAATTATGCCTTTTTTTAAATTTTAATCTTTTGGTTCTGAATTTATTATGCATGCGTTCATGATAAATTCAAAAATTACAAATAGCAATAACTTAGCAAACAACAGCAATTTAGAACAATGTTTCACTACCTTTTTTGTGTCATACCCCACTTTAACCTTTCTAAAGTTTTCAAGGCGCCCCCCCCTATGTAACATACATATTTTTTAACATTAAAAAAATTGATTTGTTCACTTAAGAAACACAAATAATGGATTCTAGAAATAAATCACTAAGAAATTGTTAACAAAACACAGTAAGTAAAATTTCAAAACGTATAAGAACTAATTATTATTTAAAAATTTGCTTTTTTTTTTGTAAAATTTGGCACCGATATCTAGTATTGCTTTTAATTAACCCAGAGTGAAAGGGTTAAAGTTGTATCAAGTCCATTTTCAAGTTGACCCCCTGCGAGGCGCTCGTGCCCCTCCCATCCGTGGGGCGTAGGCCCCACGTTGGAAAACACTGGTTTGGAAGTTAAAACTGGAATTGTAATCAATTATAAATACGTAAAATTTAGATTATTAGGAAACTTTAATAAATATTTACAAATAAAAGTGTCATTCTGTTATAATAATATAATTGTATTTAACTAATATAAAAATTGTAATTGTATAGTTACAATAATTATAATAATTATATTGAATTTTTCTTTATAATTTTTTGACATTTGTAAATAATTAAATAATTTATTCCTGTCCAACAATATATAACTATTAAGGTGCAGTAAATTTTTCAAAAATCATTTTCGTTGATAAATAGAGAAAGAGAAAATTATTTCCTTTTAAGTTTCAACTTTTATATATATATAAATAGAAATATATATATTACTATAGATATTTTTGATACATGAGAAGTAGAAATAATACTGTATCATAAAAGGAGATTCATGTTCTTTTCGATATCTATGAAAGTGAGAATAAAGAATTTTTATTTTCATTTTAACTGCATTTAAGAAAATTGTTTAACCAATTTGGAAAACCAATATTTTTATCTGGGAAGTAATGAAAAATAATAAATGAAAAATATTGCTTTATTTCAATGTTTTCAATATTTAAGTACTTCAATGTTTTCAATATTGCATTAAACAGAATATTTTCATTTAATCAGGCATATACAATATCCTTACACATTTATAAAAACGTTTGTCTATCCCAATTTGAACAAATCATCCGTAAATGCAGTTTCGTGTAACTTCATCTGTGACGAAGCATCAACCTAAAGTTAATACAAAAGGCAATAACGCAGACGTGGAAAACAAATTTCAAAAATAAATGCCGAGTTAATTAGAGCATGAATGAGGGGAGATGAACATAAATGATAAGATTTAAAACTCATAGTTTTATTCCTGAACCGCGCTATTATGAAAATTAGCAATTATAATTTATTCCATCTGCATTAAATTAAATCTGTGTCCGAACGCGAGAGCGATTTTTCAAAAGCAAGGTAAAATATTTAAGATAAACTGAAAACACTTCTGAAACGCTTCCCCCCTTAATGAGTTAGGTGGATGCTTAATAAATCAGGCAGAACTCTAATAACTCCCCAGTCCCTTCTTCGAATACGATAAAGAACCGCCATCACAACGAAAATGTTCGAATAACGAAAACGACGACGATAATTACCATTTAAATCCACCTAATTATTTCGGCCACGTGTAATTGCGCGATCACATCATTGATTTCTATTACAGAAAGTCGAATAAATACCCTCTTAAATCACTCGTTCCCTCTTAATAGCACTTTCGTTTAAACTCCGTGTAGATATTACCTAAGACCCAAAGGGGGACACTTGGTAAGGGAAGTCCCCCTTCGTCTTAGGGCAATGGCTGGTCGTTAGAGATTTACTTCGAATCGCATTCAATACTAACGAGCCGGGCGATTGATCCCAATAATGGCGCACTGCTTTGTGGGAGCCGATTTTCCAGGAAACTTTCGAAACTACAATGCACACCGACATCCAATCGGTTGACATTGATGTAGATGTAGATTTCGGTTGGTTCAGGAAATTCAAGAGCGTTTCAAATCGTTGAGTCCCACCTCATTAAAGCGGCCGCAAACATCTCGTTAATAATATCTTATTTAGAATTTTAAATCTTTTTTCTTTCTGTATTGTGTTCTAGATTACTTCGAATATGTAATATTAAAGATTGATATAAAAGAATTATGGTCACTGATCAAAAGAAAAACATTTAATTAAAGTACTAATTTAAAAAAAAGCCAGAAAGACACGTTGGATAACGTGCGGATCGCCTGTGACTCACATATACTTTCTGAATGGATAACCTCTTTTATTCTTCAGTTCAGAAAGAGCAAATACAGTGACATCTAATTAGGAAAATTGTCGAAATCAAAAGTATGAGTCGCAGCAGTCGAAGAATCAAACAGTATTTACTCTATAAGGAATCGAGAATATTAATGCACATTTTTAGTAATTATAATATGTTGATAATTTTCTAGTCAGCCTCTTAATCTTTATTCCGATTAATATCTTTCTATCGTTTAAAATTACTCTCCTATATAAAATACGTATGCTTGAAGATTATATTAACGTATATATAACATTAAGCACAAAATGCAAAGGAAACCATACTTGCATAATTTTGTTGCCTGAAAATACTTTTCCGTCTCAAAAATGTATTGATTCCACTTTCTGATATTGGTAATATGCATTAAATTATTAATTTATTTAAGATAAATATAATCATATAATTTTTATACGCGTTTAGGCTTTTTATCTAAGAAAGAGATATTCTATAGTTTTTTTTGTTTGTGCGCGTGCCAGTTTTAAATAAACAATAGTAGATAGGCATAAAGTTTAACCCATGTTTTAATAGCTTCCTGCTAAAAAAAACTACTATACTCATTTATATGTTTATAGATTCCTTTATTAGGTTTGTAGTTAAAAAAATTATTCATTACATTTTAGCATGGGCTCTTTTTGTAGCTCTAGGTAGCTCTTCATAGCTAAGGTGTTATTTTAATTCTGACTCTAATTCATTTACAGGACAATGGTTATGTAACATAAGATACGCCGGCGTTTTGGCTCAGAGGTAGTGCGTCTTCCTCTTAATCTGGGCATTCCGGGTTCAAGTCCCGGTTAAGGCATAGTTGAACTTCTGTGTTCTATCTGTGAGGCTTTTGAATATCCTTCCTCCCCTATAAAAAGAAACTATTCAAGCGACTAAGATCAGTGTGTAGTTAAGTCGTAGTCTTGGCCCTAGTTGGCCCTACTTCAAACAAGAGAAGCTTATTTCGGCTTAACCCTTTATTTACTGTCGTTATTTAAAAGGACCCTTTAAATCTGGATTATATCCTTGTAATATAACTATTTTTGTCGATGGTATTTTAAAGGCCACAGAGAATATTACCCAAACAGCAAACAGTTAATATAAACTAAAAGTATGATTGAAAAATATTTAATTAATAATTAAATTAATTAAGATATTTCTATTAATTAACATTTTTCTTTTGAGTTCTCTGAGATTATTCTTCAAGGAAACTTGACTATTGGTACAAAAATGAAGTTGAAAAATTGTTGGCAACATAATTCGGTAAATAAAGGGTAAATAAAATCCCCTGATGAATCAGAGGGATTGTCCATGACAAGTGACATTATTAACAACAACAACTATATTAGATACACATTTTGTCACCTTACTTTGGATACTTACCTGTCATGAAATGCACATGAGTAGAAAATATTCACTAATGTGCTTAAACTTCTCTTCAACAGAAATGGTTGATTTTTTTTCAAAGAATAATTAAATATTACCCTTGATTTCACTTCAAGACCATCCTCTTAGAGTTAAAAATTTATTACAACATGTAAGTTTGGAGTAGTTTCTGGACTTTTTCAACAAAAGAAAATAACTTTAAAACAAGTAATGTAAAAACATTTTTTAAGTCAATTCCTACTAAAGTCAATATAAATTTTTTTTATTTTAGTTACTTTTATTAAATAATTACAATTTTTGTTCTCGTATTCCACTTTACAACGGAAGGGAAGGGTGAAGTAGTGTCTGAGGGTATGGACCTCTGAGCACCCGAGGACAGAAGTCTGACTTCTAACTCAAATACGTCACAAACCTTATTTTACGGGGAGAAATTCATTCATTCATCCATAGATCGCAATTTAGATCTGGAACAGAGAGCGATTACCTCTGACACAGTACCCCCAGTGGTATAACTCTCGACATGGGGGACTTTGTGATTGCGACAGATTGATCGTTCACACACACACACACACACACACACACACACACACACACACACACACATACACACACACAGCCTTCGGCTGGCGGGTTCGAAATCGAAACCTAACTAAAGCGAATCCATGCCCTATCAACTAGTCAATCTCGGCCTAATAATTACACTTACTATAAATAATGATGATTTATGACGAGAAAGTTAGTTTTTAATTAATTAGTGAAAAATTAATGAATTAATATTTGAAAAAAAAACTTTTTTTTACATCAAATATCATGCACTACAAGTTTTAAAAAACTTTACTGGAACTTGATTGGATGAATAGAAATTATTTTATAAACGATTGAAAATTTGAGTCAGATTGGGAGAGTGCGAGCTAATAGTAGGAATTGAAAAAATAGGATTAAAGAACGATAAAAATCTTGCATTTTTATCCCATCGGTTGTTTTATATCATCGTTTAGCTACCATAGAAATATTTAGTATTAACATTACATTTCTGTATCATCCCGAAATCAATCAACTCTATAATTTAAACGTGTGAAAATAAATCACGAATTAATTACATAACAACGAAAATTCTCGTCCAGAATTCTATCGAAGCAATTTGAAACATCAATAACGTAAAACTCGTATTAATCCGCTCCTTAGCAGTTTTGATGAACGCCGGCACCGGTCGTATATATATTAGATAATTTGAATGAATTAATACCCATCCTTCGTTTAAACTGCCTAATAGTTTCGAGCAAGAGTAAATTTAGCCAGTTTTGAATCAGCAGAAAATTCGATAGACGATCAGAAGCATTCCGCATAAATCCATTTCCAAATTATCCGCTCTAGATTCTGGATGGATCATTTCCCGCTTCATTGGAAAATCTAGACTTTCAATCACAGTTTAGCATGTAACGAATCAGTAATTAACGCTTCAGACAATTCATCATCTTTATATCCTAATTTCCTCTCTCCGAATATAGATGGCGACATCTATTCCTTTAATCTGTCTTGAGATAGGATAATGCGACGGAGAGAGATTACTGAAGCACCCCCTCTACACCCCCGAGCAATTTGCAATCTCCTTTCTCTTTCCTCCTTCGATGCATTTCGATTAGAATTGCTGTTTTCTTAATGATGAAGAGGAGGTAATCCGATAAGCTGCAAGAAGAATGCAGAGCCACCATTGCCCTCTGACGTCAGAGAAGTGAGATAGGTTAACTATGTTGACAGTTTTACTCTCCCATTTTTTACATACCTAGTTATTGATTCACTATTCAAAGATATTAATAGAAAATGAGGGCATAATTTAAAGGGAAACTTAAAGACTCATTGAGAAGAACCGTGGGATTGAGATACTCATTATGATGTGGTCCCTTCTATAATTAGATAAATACAAATCAGCTGCTCAAAAAAAAAGCTTCATTATAACTATCTTACACAGCATAATTTTTGGCAATTACGTATTAGATCATGGACGCCAACGGTTTAGTAACTCATTGACAACAAGCTCAAATTTGGCGATTAACCGTCAACGCCAAAGAAACTAACAAAAAAGCGGACGACAGCTGTTTGAGAAATTTTTAAAATATTGGTAGTTTTTGACATTATTGACGGTTTAGCAACTCATTGGCGACGCTTTCAAATTTGGCGATAAAGATCGACGGTCTAATACGTTAGTACCTAATTTTCTTATGTTTATTTATAATTTTCTTGAGTAGAAAAAGAGTATTCTCACCAACCTCACGATTTTACCTAATCTTCAATTATTCAGACCTTCCCAAAATCTTTGGGGTGTTATGATTCCAATTTGTTAGTCTATTTAAATGCGGTTAGCCAAAACCAAAAGGAAAGAGATGAATGAAATTTGACCGCAAATTTGTTAGTCTGCTACTCTGCATCAAATTTTGATCTTCAAAATATATCAGCGACTATGATCAAAGATCACAGTCGACATCAAAGATCTGTTTTGAAGACAAATTTATAAAGAAACACAAGAAGCATTTCTGACCTGTTCTAGGATATTGTGATTTTTTTCTTTTTAGACTAAATGAGAATTCCAGATATTTTTCCCAATCCGAGTGAACTTGGGACATTTCTGAGATTCAAACTTTTAATGTTGTAAGTGGAGTAAAATCCTAATTTCTTATTTGATCTTCTCATAAAAAATTATTATGACCAAGAAAGAACTGACCTAAAGAGTTTTGGTTAGTTTATTGGTTTTAATCACAAAATATTTCTATTTAAAATATAAAAAAAGTGATTCTTAAGACACAACTCGATGATAAATATTAAAGAACATCTGAAAGTGACCAAAATCTAAAAAAAGTAAAAAATTAAAACAGGATCTTTAAAAGATAACAGGGTTTTTTTTTACCATTGAAATTTTTCTTGCATTTTTTGTCTTTTTATAGTATTTGTTTGTAATTATTTAATTTTTTCATTATTTCAAAACTTCTTAATCGTTTAAAACCTAACATTAGCTGACTATACTGGGGATGAAGTTTCTGCAATAAATTATTTTTAAAATCTTTGCATGAAATAAATTCAATAAACATATAAGATAACAAAATATAGCGATTGATTTCCAAATCGTATTAAAGAAAATTGGAGAAAATGTACGTATTTATGATAAAACATGTTATAAAACAAAAATTCTTTTAGCTCCATTCATTAAATGATCTGTTCCAAATCTTGTAGGTTCTTAAGAACTATTAATATATTTCTTAAGCAGTACTTCTAGTCCTGAATTTAAAAGTAAATTGTAGTTCTATACATTCTTTGATTCTGGTATCAACTGATAAGTAATAAAATTTTTTCAGCATTTACTATTTGTAAAATATTTCTAACTGAACAAATTGCTATTCTTTGTTTCAAAACTACGAAACATATTAAGAAAATATTAGAACAAATGTTAACAAAATATTTGTATTTTTTTAAATAATATATAATTTTACTTTTACAGTATATATAATTTTACTTTTTACAGAAAATTATTAATATATTTTCAAGATTTTGTTTCATTATTCAGAATGACATTTAATAACTTACTTGGACTTTGCTTTAGCTACTAAAATTCGATATTTTATTTTATTCAATTATATATATATATATATATATATATATATATACTTTCACACTTGATGTGAAAATTTTTTGTTACTTTTTTATATCTATTAGGCATTTCACTAACATTCAGTTTCAAATGTTGTATAATCATAATCAATTCTTATTTTTCGTTGCCGTGGCTTAATCCGAAATTCACTTTCAATTTTAATGGAACATATTTTGTTAAAGCCAAGAATCTTTTTTTTATTTGTTCAGACTGTATTAATTTTAGAATAAGAAAATATAATATCTATATTAATTAGAAGTAAAAATCGGAAAACGTTCTGGATTTTGCATTTGGAATGCTTTTATTGCTTGCAAATTATTATAAAAAATTCAAATGTTCGAAGCACCAGGGAAAATCTTATCACTTTTAAAACTTTTGATCCTTGTTATTTTATCTTAATAGTCACCAAACAGAAATAATCAATTTTTGGAATAATGATGTTTCAGTTCTTATTTCTTCGATGAGACTCTAGTTTTCTTTGTATCAATTATAAATTAAGAAATATTTAAAAAGATAATTTCCAACAGCGCTAGGCATTAACAGCATTAGTGTATTCGATATTTAATTCTTAATTAATTAGAAGATTTAGAGTTGTTTTTCCACGGCATATTTCAATCTGCCGACATATTTATATTTACACCTAATATGTGTGTTATTTGTTTACTTTTTCAGTTTATGTGATGGGAAAGATATAAACAATATATATTTCCCATTATATATCAGTTTATATAATGGGAAAGATTATAATTTTAAATATTGGTATTTTGTTCCATATTCTACATATTTCACCCCTTGGGCATAGCAATATTATTTTTATGTTACTATTTGTTACTGCTTTTACTAGGTACTTTTCAACTTAGTTTCTTGAACCCAAAAATGGTTTGCTAATTATTTAATTTTAATATTTTATTTTTGCTAAATTAAATATAATGTATAACCTTATTAACAACTCGTATTCGGGCGATGACCGTAAGCCCCTCAATAAATAAATGAGGGTTCTCTTCCTAGAGACTTTTCAGGTCTTACACTCTTTCTGGTAGGCGTGTCGTACTTGGGGTGGACCAAGATCAAATCAGTATAGATAGGAACTAAATGGTTGGTTAAAAGTCTGTATAGTTGAAAGAAAAGAAAAGGTAAGCATAATTACAATTAAGGTTTGAAATGGAATATTTATTAAAAGATATTTTTAAAAATAAAGGGGTAAAGCAAAATTATATAACACAAACCAAATCCCCAGATTTTTTTTTGTTTTGATCCAAGTCCTTAGATAATTTCTGTTTTCAAACCTCCAGAAGATTTTTATGTTTATAAGATTTTAAGTTTGCTAGCCTAAGCATTTCAGTTCTCTTACATCATTAGAAAATTTCCCCTCGAGCCACACATAGTGTTTGAACCTTTTGGCGAAATATGCTTTTCGATTTCCCCTTTCTAAGGAATCAGAAAGTCCGTGTTGCAAGTGTCATCTCCTTTTAGAAATGCTCTCCAAACTAAAAGAGTTGTTTTGTCTAATTCTCTTCCTAAACAGCTTCAGGCCACATAAAATTGATTTCTAGTTGATTATAAAAATGTACTTTTAGCTCATTTTCATAGTGCAGTATGTTTTTACTTGGTTGTATCATCATTTGCAAATAACAAAATCAATAAAGAAAGAAAGTCCCAAGACAAATTCTGTATGTTCAATTGTATTGTTAAAAGATTTTAATTTTCCGCTAGAAATACCCAAACCACATTGTCATATCCAAGAAAGCAAAAATGTGAACATCTATTGTGGATAATTTCAACGACATTTGCAAGACTCAGCAAAAATATTAATAAGAATTTTCGATTTATAATTTGTTTATTTCTCATTCCTTTGATGGCAACAACTTGAATTTATTTTCTTATGACTTTATTTTTTTCATTTTTATAAGCACAATCCGTTTTGTAGTTCCATGAAATAAAATCATTTTTCTTCAAGGGAATTTCAATCATTTTAATGAATGTTTGCGACTCTAATCTCTGATCTTCAAGGATATGAATATAAGACAGTAGATGTTGCGTTTATTATGTTTTGTTATTATCTAAGACAGTAGATGCTCGTGAAGAACTGTGCTTAACAGATCATGGCAGAAATTATAATATTGCTTTTATTTCAGTTTCATAGGAGCTAATGGTAAACGTTTTGAAGGTATTGGCAAAATTAGAAATTCAATAAGAGACCTGAAATTATACAACAATAAATATAATGAAGTTCTGTTAATGTATTTTTCATTTACGACGCTTGCATGTATAATTTATTTAATCACAGTTTCCATTTTTTTAAACATTTGTAATTCATTTATAAAATTTTAAACATCCATTTATTAAATATTTGTTTTTCATTTATGAAACCTTTTACTCCTTTTAAAATTAAGAAATTTCTCGCACCAATCATTTTTTCACCTTCCTGTGAAATAATGACATTTTTCTTTATGCTTAGAGAGGAATGATGAAACCTATACGAATGAAATTTCCAAATGTTTATGTTTCTAGATATGTGTCTTCATTGTGTTGCTGTTCTCTCTCTCTCTCTCTTTTTTGTTAGAAACTTAAAGTTTTCAAAAGATTGAACCATTTTTAAATCAGAAATAAAGCAGAAATTTAAAAAAAAAGTATCAAAAATACATAATTAAATAAGGAAAACTGATAAAGGCATTACACAAAATAAGAAGGAAAAAAAGGCACTTACGTATTAGACCGTGAAGTATTTACGCGATAAAAAATAATTAATATTTAACTTTTTTCAGGATTTGGCGTCACCATAAAATTAAAAAAAATATTTTATTGTTAATTTGGTAAACTTTTAAATCAACATATTTTTTGTTAATTCTTTTAAAAATGCAGAAAATTCTTTAAAAAAGAACTTGGTTTTCGATATTGTAGAAATGTTCCAAATATTTCATTTAAGAGGTACTGTTTAAAAATGATTAATATTCATATAAGAAAGCCTAACCCAATAGCTGTTATAAATCTTGTATTATATTGTATATATATTTATTTTTAAAACTGCCACAGCACTTATATGTTTTATACATTAAAAGCTAAAACTTGTATTCATGATTTTTCTGAAAATTTCCTATTATTAAGATTCTATATGCGAATAATGCTCACACAGATTAAAATCTAGTCATATTCTATGATTTTAGTTAATAGTGAGGCTATTAATACGATGATTAGATTAATATTAATTTCGTTTCCATGGTAATGAGGAGAGAAATTGTGTGTTTGAATGTCAAATGATGAGGCCAATTGAAACTCTTGTATGCAATATTTGACATCAATTTCCGAGAAGTGGGAGAATCCAGGTTAGGTAACCGTGCTGCAAAGAGCCCTAGATTCAAATCAAGTGACCACTGGTCAGAATGCTTAGCTCCTTCCCCAAATTGCTAATGGAGTTGATTGTAAGCCTGATGGATTCATGATTGCAGATATAAGCTTAAAGTTATTAAACATCAGGCTTCTTATATGATGGAGGTAAAGTACTAATAGAATTGCGGAATTAAATACAGAACTGAAACCATTCTTGCAATTGACTCTCGACTTAATCTAGTGTGTAATTTTATTTTACATGAAACAATTACCTTTACAGTGGGATATAAACAGTCTGATTATTTTGATACCAATTAGAATTTTTAAAAATAAATTTTTATTAACATTATTTTAGCTTAAAGATTGCTATTTTATTTCAAATGCTGTATGGACGTCTATGTGAATAAAAAAATGCAAGTTTTAATAAATATGCAGTAATTGTTATGGAAGACCTTGGGTGTATTTATTAAAAAAACAGCTCTTATATGTTTATCTTAATTGGATGTTTCATAGGAATATGTTTCAATGTTATTTTATTCTGATGAAAAAAATAAACTCTGTAAATTTTAATTTAATACTTTATCATTTAGGTTTGAGTTAATTAAAGGCAATTTAATTTTATATTTTCAGTTAAAAAATGAAATTATTTATATATTATTCAATTAATTAAATTTTTAGAACATTTAACTTGCTGTTTAATAATTTAATAAACAAAGAATAAATATAATACGTTTTAATGAATATTTTGTATGTAAACTCATGTTGACGTTCAGAAGCTGTAACTCAATTATTTGATAATATCACACTAAACACATTAGTAATAAATAGGTATGTATTTTTAAAGCATTGTTATATAGTGTTATAAAGTTTTTGCATGTGTTATCTTATGTATAGGATAATAAAAGTAATTTTGACTGTATTCAAATCAATTAGTAATATGTAATAGAGATGATAAAAATCTCGAAGGAAATCGTAGATAAATTATTGATAGAAGAATAAAAAAAGGATAGAAAATATATTTTTTATTTAAAAAATAAAACCAAATTTACAAAAATACGTTTGTTTAGATGTTAATGATGAAAAGTAATTTCTGACGGCTAAATTCAGTTGTTTGTGATGTTTCCAAGAAATTACATTGCATTTTCTTTCAATATATCTCCAATGATAAGCTCTAAGTAATAAGTTACATGCGAAAATAACAGATGGAATAACATTTCCTTTTCTCTTTATCTGCGGATAAATAAAATCTACTTTGATTTTCCAGCTTGAAGTCATAATTTTTTTTAAACTTGCATTTTTTTGAATCTGTATTTCACAAGTGATAAAATGAATATGACAAGTTAGCCCAAAAAGCAGTACACAAAAAGACTCAGTAAGAATGGAAAATAGTTTCAAAATGCAATAAAATAAGATAAGAAATCCTTAATAATCAAAAGTGATTAAATATTAAATTCCATCTGTAAACATAAAAATGGAAAAGGGAAAAATAAAATAACCTTAGAGGAAAGAACTAACGCTTTGTAGAACTCTCAATCACAAAGCAAATAGAAATTATAAAAATTCTTTCTTAATATCAGAAAGTAAGAAGTGTTTTTGACATGTTAATGCCTAATATATGAAAAATATTTTTTATAAAGGAAAAAAGAACAAGAACTACAAATTTAGAGCGTAATTATGATAAATAATAATAACACTAAACGTTAATTAAAGTATAATTAAATATAAAAACAGAAATTAATAGAAAAATTTAAATTTACAGAAAATGCTACAACCATTAAAAAACGAAACGTTTTTAATGAAACACTATTTATTCTGTTACTAACAGAAAAATTTTAAAGGTGCATCATTAAATGAAAATTCTGTTAAAAGTATCATGCTTACATACAAAGCTATTCTCGCCTATTCAGTCAATTTGTGGACAATATTGGGCAAAAAATCTAATTCAAATCGTCAACTTATCCGACAAAGTCCTTATCTTTCAACAGAAAAGAGTATTGGTATATAATTATCTTATTCTTTGTGTTTTATTTAGGATAAAAACATACTATTTAATAAATATTCACGTATCTGCGTTATGCTTATTTAATAATATTAATAAAATAGAAATGGAATAAAATCAATCAACAAGAGGCATTAAAATTATACCGGGTGTCCAAAAAGTTCCCGTACTCCAAATTTCAAAAATCATCTTCCACGATTTTTTTTCAAGTATATTAAATTTTGCCAGACGAGTAATGAAACCATGGACATGCTTGAAGCTTTTTTCGGCGATCGACTTATCTCAAAAAATCTTTGGCCACCTCGATCTCCTGTTCTGACCATCCCGGACTTTTTTCTGTGGGGATATTTAAAGGAAAGAATTTATGAAGGTGATCCTCAAACAATAGATGATTTGAAAATCGCAATTACCCAAAGGTTACAAGAAATCACTCCTAGCATGTTAAAACGCGTTTCGAAAAACATGCGCAAACGAGTTCAGCTTTGACTCCAAGAAAGGGATGGACATTTGGAACATTTATTATAAATGTAAGTTCAGTATTTTTTCCTTAGTTATGTTAAAAGTGCTTTTTATCATTGGCATAAAAATAATTCTTTTTAAACCTATTGTTTTTGTAAAATAAATTCACAAATCATCAGTACGGGAACTTTTTGGACACTCTGTATTATAATGAATCAAACTGAAGAGAAATTGTAAAATCCATGTATCTCTTCTTTATATACGAAATAATCAATTACTTTTTTTGTATATAGAACCAAAATAAATGTATTATTAAAATAATATGAGTAAAAAAAAGCTATTAATGCAAAAATCATTATAACAAAATGCTATCGAGTATCAAAAAATACAAAGGCCATTATAGAACAAAATTTTTGCAATAAACTTTTCAAGCAAGGATTCGATTGCCCTCATTTTACTGTAGCGTGTTAACTCGTCTTGCGGTAGAATCGAATGTGTATTTAATGATATATCTGGGAATTACTATGGTTCTAATGACGTGACAATGACTAAGAATGATAACCCCCATAAAAATTCACTGCGCACCCTCACGCAGCTTTCTGTCCCCTCCTTTTTTTTCTTTTTTCTTTTGTCTTTGGTTGCTCCCACCTACCCAGCAGCAGCCTTGACATTCGCCATGCGTGTCGTTGTCACATCCATCCCCTCCTTCCCCCTTTACAACTTTTTGAGGGGTTTACGAACGTAACAATCACTTTTTAAAGTGAGGCAGCTGGGATTTTAGATCGCGCGCTATCTAGCTGTCATGGGCGACGTGATCGAAATGTGCGATTTTTTACAAGGTTTGCTGGGAAGCGAGCGTTACAGGAGACGAGAGTTTGTCCACCCTGACAAGTATTAGTTTTTCTTTTTCTTTCTTTTTTTCTTTCCTCTTTTTTTCCTTCTTTAGTCAGTTTTGCTGATATGATTTTTCGAAGCTCGTTATTTCTTTATCTCTTTTCGAATAGAGGAGAAAGGATTAAATTCGATTTTTTTAAAATTTATGTTTAAAAGAAAAGGAAAGAAAATTATTAGATAGGTTTCAACTCTTTATCGAGTGATATGTAAACAACATCCAATCAGAACTTTGATGCTTTATTAAATTCCGATTCAACCGCATTAAATTGTCATTATTATCTAACGAGTATTAAAATTTTACTTTTTTTATTAAATAATAATAAGCTGAGTTTAAATAGATAATATTTAAATCTTTCCTTAATTAAATACTGGAATCGTGTTCCAACGTGCAAAGAAAAAAAAACAAGAAATCAATTTAATTGCCATGCTTATTTTAATCATAATAAGAAAGGAAGTGGATCAAAATCTTTCATCCAATTTTTAATGGAACAATTCTAAGAACTGGAAATTATTACAATTAAAAATCTATTTTTCGCATTCAATGCCATCTAAAATGATGCGATTTTAAGAAGAGCAGAAATTCGGAAATAACAGAGGACATGAAAAAGTTACCTTTTTTCGCTATGTATATATAAAATTTTGTGCACGTATATACCGAATGGGTTTTGTTTTTCTTAGAGTTTAGAGAAAAATCTAGGAATAAAAATTTTCTTCTATTAAAAATAGAAATAAAATCGAGTTTTTCTTTTAAAGATTTTTATCTTACTTTTTTTCTTAATAACTGAAAGTATCGAACAGTAAAATTATTAGTACTATACAATAAAGATCATAAAGAAAGCTTTTAAAGAAAGATCACAGTGAAAGCTTTTAAATCGGTTAGCCGATTTAATAGCCCATCTAACCTAAAACGCAAGCAGTCGCCCGAAACCGACCAATGTGGAGGTTAAGGGTAAATTTCAAAAGTGCCCGAAACCACCCGGCTGGCATTGAAAGAGTTAAACTTCTAAAGATGGAATGGAATGGATGATGAATGAATAGACAGTTCTGGATTAATATCAAATATGTTGGCGTCTTGAATTATATTATGAAGGAAATCTGCTTTCATTTAAAATCAATACATTCTCCAACTTCTGAATTTCATTTGTCATCTTTAGAATAATACTTACATTTTTTCTAATCTTTTTCTTATCAACGAGATACATATATATGTTTAGTGAACATCCTAAAATTAACAAGGGAATTAAAAAAATTAATTAATCATGGTCCCGGTGCCTTTTCTATTTCTTTTATGTCGGTTAGTCATTGATTGCCAAGAGGATTCTTTTCATTGTAAAATGTGTATATAGCTATCACTATTGAAGAACTTTTAATTAGTCTATCAGAATTAAAATATACAGTAATTGTTCTGGTTTCATAAACTCTCTTTCCAGTGGTGCAGTAATACTTTTGTATTCCGAATTCAGTTGCAAGAATTTTGGCTGTACAGAGATTTTCTAATGTAGCCATAATATTTTTATCTGGCTACTTTCTCTGACTCGTATCTTTTGCTGTATAAGCAGAAAATCACGTAAATTCTTTTTATATTCTTTTTTATAAATGTCATGCTGACACGCGGTTCATGACATGTGTATTTTCACCCATGAATTTAAAAATAAATTAAAAATATTTCACAATTTTACATTTTTTCCAACAGACTTCCTGCTTCAATTTTCAAAAATAATTATTTCCAAAAGTCATTACTGGGTATTCTAGGTAACAGACTACAAGTTTTAAATTTTTTTAAATAATAATTATTAAATGTATTGTAATTATTTACACATTAACATTACTGAGTATTCTAGGTAACGAACTACATGCTTTAATATTTTAAAAATAATTGTTTAATATATGGTAATCATTTCCACTTTAACGTTACTGAGGATTCTAGGTAACAGACTGTCTGTTTTTTTAAAAATAATTATTTAATTTATTGTAATTATTTCCCCATTGACACTACTGGTTATTCTTGGTAACAAATTACATGGTTTATTTTTTAAATAATTATTTAATATATTATAATTATTTCCACATTGACATTACTGGGTATTCTAGGAAACAGCCTACATGGTTTATTTTTTTAAATAATTATTTAATATATTGTAATTATTTCCACATTGACATTACTGGGTATTCTAGGTAACGAGACTACACGTTTTTTTTCTTAAATAATTGTTGTAATTATTTCCACATTAACATAACTGAGTACTCTAGTTAACATACTACATGTTTTAATTTTAAAAAAGTCATTAAATGTATCGTAATCATTTCCACATTGACAATACTGGTTATTCATAGTAACAGACTACATGCTTTAATTTTTTAAAATAATTATTTAATATAATGTAATTATTTCCACATTAACATTACTGAGTATTCTAGGTAACTTCATGTATTAATTTTTAAAAAATAATAATTAAACGTATCGTTATTATTTCCACATTGGTGTTACTGGTTATTCTTGGTAACAGGCTACATGCTTTAATTTTAAAAATAATTATAATTAAATGCATCATAATTATTTCAACATTGACATTATTGATTTTTCTTAGTAACAGACTACATGCTTTAATTTTTTTAAAATAATCATTAAATATATGTGATTCATTTCCACATTGACATGGTTGCTTTCTTGAATCTAATGCTAACAAATATCCCTTTTCTATCCAAATAATTTACTTTTCTTATTTTATAATTCACCTCACCTGAGAATCCATACGAAATCCATTTTTAGCGGAAAGATAAAAGAGGTTTTCTGAAAAAGAAGTAATGAAATAATAAATAATGCAACCAGGCATTAGGAAAGACAAAAAGCGAATGAAACCCAACACCTTTAACACCACGTGTTCTTGTGTCTTCATAAATCGAACCTCAAGCATCCTAGTCGGACATAAATAACACAAAAACCATTATAAAAAGGGTTTGTAAAAAAATAAACCAATAAATAAAGCAACTATTTCTAAGAAAAAAAGAAGGGGAAGAAAGAACGGAGGTGGAGCAGAACTTGAGGGGAAAAAATAAATTCCTCCACAAATTCTCAGGGGGGTCATTTTTTTCACACCACCACTAATAAACTGAACTCATTTCCATTTCCATCCCTCCCCTTCAATAGCTTCTCCGATCCGATTAAACTGCGCGTACATAAAAAAAAAGGCTAGGGGCGTAGGTTTGGAGCCATAGACAGGGCCTAATAGAGAAAGTGAATAAAATACAGCTGCCACCATTGGAAAATAAATAAATAAATATAAAATAAATACTATATATAAAATGGAAAAGAGCCATCGGAGGCTTCGGCGTAATGCACTTCATCTGAAAAGATCCTCCACGGATGCATATCTTAGGAGAAGGGGGTCTTTTACTTGGGGAATTTCCTTTTTTCCAATTGAACGCAGCCATTTCAAGTCCCGCTGTAGCTTCCGCCCAAATATTATGTATTATACACGTGGAGCAATACATAAAATGGGGATTGGGTCATTTCGGTTTTCTAATGGACAGAAAACATAAAAATATTGGGCATTCGTTTGGATTTTAAATCCCTCTAAATGAACGGATAACGCGGTGGACGCTTCTTATAAATCAGTAAGAGAAGGGATTTTATAAGAATCTCGTAGGGAATTCTGGCGCTTGTGGGGAAAATAAGAAATTATTAAAACCGATCGTATTTTAAATTGAAAAATATAAAATGTGTCTTGTTTGGTTTGAGATAAATTATTTAAGATTTGAATTTGAGTTGCGTATCGCAAAGGGATTTTAATTTTTCTAAATGAATTTTTTAAGTCTAATTAGTTTTTAGAATTTATTTTTTGTATGATATATTAAAACCTTCTAATTTTTTCATTTATTTATTCTTTAATATTTCCCCTCTTTTCTTTTCACTTGTCATTGCTGCTTTCTTACTCCGTATATAATACAATTTATTTTCTAGTGCTTCATTTTTAATCCTTGCAAATAATATACAAGATCTGAGATCCAAATAAAAATGAAATAAAAGATCTGAGATCCAAATAAAAATGAAATACAAAATCTGAGAAACAGGAAAACAATGTTATTCTGTAAATTCTATAAAATACTGAGTAACCAATTACTGTATAGCAAATTAGAAAACATTCATAATTTCAAGCATAAAAATTAATTTATGTTAGTTCTAAAAAGTTGTAAAATATGTAAAGAAAAATTTCTTTTTAAGAAAACATTTTTAATACAAAGACTCCTAAGTTAAATCCCGTTAAGTTTAAAACTTGTATAATGAACATCATTAATTTAGGAAGGCATTTTCATAAAATATGTTAGCTGTTATTTATAGAGAAAGTCTACAAATGACTCTCTTTCTCTAACTGTTAGCCATTATTATTTATTTATATTGTTAGTAATATTTACTTAGTTATTATTAATTTTTATTTATTTATTTTTATTAATGTTTATTCCCTATGACAAAATTTTGATAACGAAGTCCGTAATAAAATATTTTTATCTTGTTTTCAGTATGACATAATAAATATGGATGATACTGCGCAATAGGTATTTTTATGTTTTAATTTATAACTGTTACAAATCGTTTATTATTCTGAAATTCTCATATTAACAAATAATATGATCAGCTTTCTAAATTATTTATTAATCCAATTACCTTACTAGAATTTTATTCTATTTCTTTCATGAATTTTAACTAATTACAATGTATAACCTCTTACATTAAATTAAAATTTAAGGATTGTAAATATGTCATCATATTTTGTATCGATAAAATATATTTTATATATAGTTTTTTTTCAACTATATAATTTTTTGCATATGTATCCGGCTCATATGCGAAATTGATTGCGGCTCAATGAATGATAGATAGGTGCTGTAAATTTTGGTTTCTTTGATTACAGTAATAAGTTAGTCTGCAAATGTATATCTTTATTTAACTACCCATGACCCCGTCACATAGGGTCATGGGTAGTTCACGTCTTCCCCATGATCTGGATGTCCCAGGTTCGAGTCCCGGTTAAGACATGGCTGTTTTTCTGTGTTCTATATGTAAGGTGTTTGAATGTGCCCCCTTGTAAAAAGGGGCTGTGCAAGCGAATGAAGCGAGTGAGTAGCAAAAGTCGTACTCTTCGCCTCAGTTGGCGCTACTACAATATAAGAGGCTTTGATTTGGCTTAAAATCGTTGACTTCTTCATCGAGCCTGTCCATAGCAATTGCCATAAGAAAGCAACAGCATCCCATTAGCATTACCACATTACTAAGCCGTATAAACAGGGAGTATTGAAGAGGGCTATGCAAAAGTAAGTCTGTAGGTAATTCTGTGGAAATTCAACAAATAGTTTTGTGTTGAGAATGTGTGCATCGGTAGCGATCTGAAGACTATCAGTATCAGATCTTTACCGACCAACTTTGCAATTATCTTGTGGTGTAGAATTCAGAACTGTATCTTCAGTTATAAATTCTACACCACAAGACATTAACAAAGTTGTATAAAGGAGTTTTAGGATGAGCATTGTAGTGATCAAAGAAATATTAGTGGTAATTTTTGCTGAAGCTCCTACTTGTGTTGATAAAACAATATGGCATTGGGCACTTTTGTATTAACATCAAGTGCAGTTTAGTTTATTTATCATCAGAATCACCAGAATAAGCAGTTGCAATATTACCAGCTAGATGTGATCCCAATATTTTGATTAAAAAGACATTGTTAATGTAATTATGTAAACATTAGCAAATATCAGAATAGCTGCTGATTTTATCTTGTTGTAGTCTTTTTAAGCTGTTTATTGACAGGTTATAAAAAGGATACTGGTGCTTTTTTTGCTGAGCTGGCATTACTTATGAACCCATTGTTTAAAATCACATGATCTGAAAAGAAGGTTTAATATTTTTATTGTACGTTCGGTGTTAAAAGAGATGCGAATAATACCCAAGGGATATCAATTACTTTTCCACTGTCCATCCATCTGTCACTGACCTTTTATTGACAGACTGACAGTCCACTCCCCACGTGCGTGCCTATGGTCCACTTTTCAAACGTGCTCCGTGCTCGGTCAGCTCGATTCCTTCGCATCTGCTTACCGTTCGGCTGACAAGACCTTTGTGGGCCTTGATAGGTGCTCATCTGTTTGACACAAGCCTACTAAGGACCATCATACTTGGAAACATATAGCCGAAGTTGGATCAGTAGAGCATTTTTAGTTACAGTAAGGAACAAACCGGTTTATAATATGTGACATTAATTGGACAATTGACATTAGTTTGGAGAATAAAGACGTCCCATTATATTTTTCTTCTTTTTTTTCTGAAAAAAAAATCGCACACGTTGATTGTGTTTCGGTTTGATTCATTACACTATACAAAGTGATAATAGCTTTGCCTGTTTGGTGGCCTCTACAGCTAAAGTGAATGAACGAAATAAAACTACATTTCCTATACAAACTATGGAAAGCACGGAATGATGAATAACGCAGAAACAAATATTATATAAAAATAAATTTAAGTCATATCCTAAAAATTAAGTCATATCCTAAAGAAAAATTTTATTTTAGTTGCATTTTTATGAATAACTACAATTTATAAAAATAATTGATCAAAAAATTATACCTGGCTAAAATAAAATCAAGTTCATATCTGCTGAAAATAAATCAGAACACACTCAATTGGAGTTTGATTTTCAACACCAATGGAGGCAACACAAATACATGAATTTTCTACACTAGTTGGGGTAAAGCAATATAGATTAGAAATTTTTAATTTTCTTTATTCTGTATTATTTCAATTCGAAAAATCTATTAATTAATAATGTTTAATTTTAAAAACATCAAACATTGAGAAAATAAACAGAATCGTTTGAAACAATCGGCCGAAAACAAGTTAAGCTTAACTTCATTGGCTTGGGGGAAAAACTGAATTCGTAACTTATTTGACGATGAAGAAAGGGAGATTTTTGGTGAGAAAGCTGGTTTTTATTTAATTAATAAAAAATTAATGAATTAATATTTGGAAAAACTGTATTAGCGTCAAATATCATCCACTTCCAGTTTAAAAAAAATTACTTGAACTTGATTGGATGAATAAAAAGTATTATATCAACGATTAAAAATTTGAACAAGACGTATAATAAAATACTCAATCGTTAATAAAATACTTTTTGTTTCCCCGCCTCAAGTTCAATTAAAGGTTTTAAAACTTTTAATGTGTTACGTTTGACCTTAATACAGTTTTCTCAAGTATTAATTCATTAATTTTTTAATTAATTAATTTAAAAATAACTTTCTAACCAACCCCAAATCAATAACGGTCTGTTTGTTTTTTCTTAACGCTAATGAGGTTAGGCTTAACATGTTTTTGATCGATTATTTCAAACGATTCCGTTTATTTTCTTAATGTTTGTGCCCTTTAAAATCAATCGCTGTTAATCAGTCGATTTCTCCGATTGATTTTAAAGTACGTTGAAACTTCAACGACAATTGAGTGTGTTCTGAATCTGTTCTGATTTGTTTCTAACGGACATTTTGTTTTGTCGAGGTATAGTTTTCTGATAAATTATTTATATTAATTGTAATTATTTAATAAAAAAGTAACTACAATAAATTTTATTTTGCTGACCTAAGAAGGAATCGACTTATTTTTTTAAATATTATCTGGTGTTTTTTTTTCCGAAATAATTTTTTAAAGAAAAACTTTTGTAACAGAAATAAATTCTCATTAAAAGCTATTATTTCTAAATATACTAATGATAAGAATAATTCATGCTCTAAAATTAATATATAAAGGAAATGAATCCTAAAGGAAGAAAAAATCTTGTGCTTATTTGCAAAACTTTCCTTGGCTTTGGTAGTTATAAAAATATCTAGTTTTCAAGTGCAAAACTTCCATTATTTGATCAAATTAATTAATCATTCTCGGAATTACCTTATAGAAATATACCTGTTTCAATCATTGTTACGCATTAAATTCCGTTAAAGAATTGTTTGAAATCGAATAATAGTAGCCTGGGTTTCTTATTTTGCTTTAAATCAATTTTATTTTCAGGAGTTCAATATAATGTTGTCGGATGATTAGAAGAATAAATATTCAAAACCATTTTAATTAAATTGTATATTAATTTTTTTTAGAAAATAAGTCATGAAACAATTTTCCAAAGGTTTAAAGTAATTAAAATTACTAGAATGCAAAATCTTCTAAATGATTCATGCTTACCAGGAAAGTGAATTAACCTTTTGTTACAGTAGTAGATTGGTGCATAAGATAACGCGATCATTAAGCAGTTTTGAGAATAATTCAATTCCAAATTAATAGGAGAATTCCGTTGACGACAAGCTTCGAAAATAAAATTCCTACGATGATAAGCTAACAGGAAACTGTTTAGAAGCCGGTAATCGTCCTTTTTAACTTTCAGTTTTATTTTTATTAAAGTATTATAGAGCTGATAGGTTATCAAAGCGGAGGTGCACAGATATAAAACATAAATTTTGCTTTTAGAATTGGTAGATCAATTTCCTTTTCGGAAAATTGAATCTTCATTTATCTTTTTAACACTGTATTATGTAAAAATTTTAAGATTACTTTTCGCATCATAGTTTATCAAAACAGAAACAACAAAAGGAAATTAAAGAGATAATTAAACATTTTTAAATATAGTAATCAATTATTAATAATGTATACTAATTAATATTAAATATATTAATAATATAAATATACTAATAAATAAAAATATTAAGTTGTTATTGAGAAAGAAAGTTCGCATTCTTCTGTATTAAATAGAACTAATTTAAGAAGAATGAATCAAAGTCAATATTTGAAGATAAAACACAATAATTTAATTATTAATTCATTTTCTAATTTAGTTTATTGTAATGATTTTTTATTGTTAGCTAAATTAAACCTTAAAATAAAATGTTTGATTTATATAATATTATTGTACTAATTCGGGGTTTCCTTTTCGTTTTATTTGTTAAGTTATGTCTTATTTTGAAGTTTTATAAACCTTATTTTAGGATGAATATTTCAAATTTGAACGCCAAAGACTGAAGATGCATTACCTTCTAGAAGGTCTTGGAAAAAACCAATTCAGTTCAGAATTCTTCAAACTAATACTCTAAACCGACCTGAGGAATTTTTATTCCCGGAAAAGTTAACAAGCGTCTTAGAGTCTTAGACAGACTCTCCAACCCGCCACGAAGGCACACGGATTAAGCATAACCACTGAATGACCGGACAGCCGCAACAGTAACACTGGCTGTAACTGTGGCCGAGTCTTAAGTGGCATCACCGTCCACTGTACAACCCTACCCGTAGGAAGTACGTCCTGTCATATATGGGAGGAGTCGAACCCCCACCTATTAGTGCACCCTCCAAGGGTGGGGAGATCCAACCACCATACCGGAAGCATCTCATTCTCGATTATGAGGGGTGGGATGGGGGAATAACAAGTGTCTAAGTCATCTTCTAAGAACTTTGTTAAAAATACAACTATAAGCTCGCCATAATTTGATCTTAAGATTAAACAGAAAGGCGAATGTTCAATAGTCATTCAGTAATATAAAAAGCGCTATTTTCGTGCCCAGAAATTATTTTCTGCTCTAAATATCTCATTCATTTTAATTTATATAAAATAATTCTATACGGGACAAAGGGCTCGAGGAACTTCGAAAACTACTACTTCCTCGAATAACTGAGTTATTCATGTTCAGAAATTCTATGTATCTGGTTGATTAATTCGTCTGATAGTAAAAAAGAATTTGTTTTTCATTCTAAATACAAGGACAAGGATATTCTAAAAGTAAGATTAAATAGTCCTTCGAGCCATCTTCTGACGTATTCGCTGGTCTAAAACTTTTCCGGGCGTAAAGCCAACTGTCCTTGCGTAAAACCAAATAGAATTCAAAAATGCGGAAGTGACATTTTCAACTAGTTACATCCGCCTGATTTATTGCTACTGCTATCTCTAACTTCGGAGCGGATCCGGAGTCCGGTTGGTTTGGATGCAGTTTGTCTCTAAACATGTCAAAGAAATCGTTCTAAATATTCACATGGCTTTCCTGAAGTTTTTTGTTGATGTTGTTTAATTCTTTTTTGTGACTATTTTAAAAAATATAGGCAAGGAATTGTTTAAATGCATACTTTTATTGCTATGAATAGCTGGTTACTCATCCAAGAAAGTTGCAAGGCATGGATATGGTATCAATAATTTACCATAAAATAATTTATATATTTGAACAAAGTTTATTTCACAAGTCCTTTGGGGAGCATATTTCAAATAAAAGTATGTCTGAAGAGAATTCATGACACCAACTAATTTTTAAAGATATAATTTGTTTTATTGACAAATGACTTAAAAGAGTTAAACATTCAAATATCTATCAATTATTATTATTGTTATTATTGTTATTATTATTATTACTATTATTATTATAAATGAAAAGCATGAATAACGATATATTATCGTCATGTGGCTTATACGGTGACATTGATATTACTGGCAATGTAGAACTATTTTCCTTTAAAATGAATAAAACTAATAGGACATCAAAGTTTTTCAGTTAATGCCAATTTATAACCATAAGTTTCTAACCTACGAACACCTTAAAAAGGTAGACAAGAAACTCTAGGTTTGGTGGTTGGATCTGTTCATCCTGTAGGGTATATGAAAAGGTGGGAGTATGGCTTTTCCCATCGATGAGGGGACATACATCCTTAGGGAATGGTTATACCGTGGCCGGTGAATGGGCTTTAGGACTCAACCATAATTCCTAACCGTGGGCATTGGCTATCTGATCAACTATATGTATCCGTGGGCATTCTGGAAGGTAATAATAGTATGTTAAAGTTAGGATTTACAAATATAAGGTGTGCAGAAACTCAAATTATGTCTATCATCCGTGAGAAAATCTCTTCTAACTTTGTATGTACTGTGAACTTGAATTTTCTGTGATTGTTAATGCCTTATAAGTAAAACTAAAAAATGAAACATCAGTAAATATAGTTAATTGTTGTAATAGGGCTGAAACTAGGCTTCTAGCATATTCTTAAGTTTACATGCTTGAGAATCAACAACGTAAAATGTATCAGACAGACTTGGGACAAAATTTTGTTTCCTAATATTAAATATTTCATTTAACATAATCTTAAGTTAAATAACAACAATTTATAAAAATAATAATATCATCAGAACAACAGAAAATAACAAATAGCCAAAAACTGACGACAATAGAAGTGTACTTTAAATTTTAATCAAACGCTATCTTTCTCAATAGATCACATGACAGTTGTCTTTATAATATTGCTTATGAGTTTTCCTAAATTTTGGTTTATAATATCAGACAATAACATACAGAGGCACACTCTGACTGACTGCATTCAATAAAGTCCTGCAAGATAAATCCAATATTATCTTTCATAATTTGCTAAGAATTCAATTTCATGAACCAGCGATACTTGTTGATCATTCTGTGGTACGTTTGTTAACACGCTGACTACCAAGGATGGGGGGAGAGGCCAAGATTGTTAGAAACACATAATTAGAGTACATGTGCACTGTTTCTAAAATTTTCACCGTCGTTATTAAAAGAGTGTGAAGAAATTAATGAAGTATAGAGCATGCAAACATAAAAATCGATTGCATTTAAGAGTCATGGGAGGGAGTGGCATGGAATGAGCACAGCAAAATGAATGTCTTAGTAATGTTTACATAAATTAATTTGTCTGTTGTATTTAATATTTGATGAAAAAATTCTGTGCTTGACGAGAATTAATGGTATCCAGAAGGGCAAACCATCTGATATTAGAATGGAATTCAACGTATTAACTCTCTACTTAGTTGAATTAAGCAGTCATGTTTCAAAATTTTTGTCAATACTGTGTTAAATAATATAAGCGGTTGGAAATATTCATACTGTGATTGCAAATCATGTTTATTTCATACATAATATCTCTATTCTTATCAATTTAAATATTTCAACTAATGATGATGGTGGAAGGATGAATTGTCAACGCTTACATAAATTAATTTATCTGTTGTATTTAATATTTGAAGAAAAAATTCAGCACTTAATGAGAATTAATAATATACAGAAGGGCAAACCATCTGATATTAGTCTGGCATTCAACGTATTAACTCTCTACTTAATTGGATTAAGAAGTCATGTTTCAAAATTACTGTCAATACTGTGTTAAATAATGTAAGCGGTTTTAAATATTCATACTGTGATTGGAAATCATGTTTATTTCATACATATTATCTCTATTCGTATCTCTTTAAATATCTCTATTAATAATGATGGAAGGATGAATTGTGCTTTGACATTCTAGAATGAATTGATTTAACCTAGAATGGATGATGAATGATGTTGAATCATTACTTAGAAATGAAATGATGCTATCTAATCTAGAATAAGCATACTTTGAAAGGGATGCATAATTATGTATAAATATTAGGGATTTAGCGAGTTTTCACTATTTCTGCCTAAAAACTATACCAACACAAATTTTACACATTTTTAAAATGTAAAAAGGTTTTTTTGATATCGATTTTTTTTGTCATTCTGCAATAACAAGCCATATAGTTTGGGATTTTTTTTTAAAAAAACGTAATTTTGAATAGCAAAAATCATTGTTGCAATGAAATTTTAAACTGTTTTGATCCAAATCATTGTTCCGCTTTATTAAATAAATATTATTTCAATTAATATTTAATCACATTAGTTTTCTTCCCTTTCTGGAAGCGAAAAACAAGTTTTTTTAAAAAAATATTTAACACTTTACATCAGGAAAAGAAAGCTAAGAACATGAAGATGAGGAAGATGACCGACCTTCAAGCGAATGACAGTTTATCTAGAAAATTTAATGGCGCTCTGGGACACGACTCTACAAAGAAAGTTCATTTCTTCAATAAAATAAGTTCCTTGAGGCAAGTAGAAAGTTAAAAGTAAATTCCTTTGCATCTAAGTTGCTATTTGGCAATATAAATTTTTGATGATTGAAATAGCCAAAATTAGGACACGAAAATCACTATTTAGTTCTTAACTTTCAGGATATTGCAGTTATAAAAAAATTTTAATTAAAAAAAAATTTCGTCTTAGTGAGAAACTAATTTAACTATTTGCATTTATTTTCAATCTTTGATACTAAGAAAAGTATAGCGAAATGGAAGGTTCAACCCCTTTGAAATAAATAACCCGTCCCCGAACTCATACGAAATTTTTATTCTACCTCTAACATAGTCCAATTCAGTTAAAACTCAAGAAAATATACTCTAATAACATAATTAAACGTTAAACTCATATATGCATAAATTTATGTATAATTTTTTTCTAAGGACTATCACCATCAAATACCTGAGACATTTCCGCACAATCTTGTCATGAAAATCATGCTATAGGCAATCATCCTACAGGAATCTATCTAAGAACTAGCTTGAAATTATTAAAATTTGAAGACAATGATTCCTATCGTAATTTAGTTCTCAAAAAAAAATTTCAACCATAATTATTAACAAAATTAAAGTTATGTTGCTGTCGTTACTAATGCCACTTGTTATGAACAAGCACGCTGAAGGCCATCAGCGATTTTAAGCCGATTAAGAGTGTCTTGTTTTTCAGTAGTGCCACCTAGATCCAAAACTACGAGTTAGCTACTACAGGCATCACATTCGCTTACCCAACCCCTTTTAACAGGGGGGGATTCATACCCCTCACAGATAGAACACAGAAGAACAACCATGCCAGAACGTGGATTCGAGCCCGGGATGCCCAGATCACGGGGAAGATAAGCTACCTGTACGTCAGGTGGCCGGCAAATTAAAGTTATATATGATTTAAATGAAACATATACCTATGATTATATATAATTTAAATACTACCAGTATTTCTAAGAACGTCAAGTGCATAAAATATATTTAAAAACAGTTCTGTCTTTATTATTAGTTTTCAGGAGGTGAATATACTATTGGGGGAATTCAGTTATATTGTGAATATTAATTGATTTTAATGCAGAACACATTCTACTTAAATCACTTTCAGATTTATAAATTTCCTTGTCACATTCATCAGCGCGATCCTTCTCCGCTTATTGAATCATTAGCTCGCTCTCTGATGCCATTCGGCACCATAAAAGAAAGATGGCTTTCAAAAATTGTATTTTGTTTTTAATATCTAAGTGGGTTTAAGCGGTGGGAAGAGGAGGAAGAAAAAAAATTGCAGAAATATATTCACGTTTTTCTTAAGTTAATGATGCTTACATTCATTAACTTTAGAACTTTCCCGAGCTGCCCTTATCGACATTAACCTCATTTTTTTCATACTTTTATGATCCACTGTTTTTTTATGCAGCTTAATCAAAATCCGATACTTCCATCCGGTAATATCAGGAACCGGACTTTATACGTTTACCCGAAATTTCATACATGAAAGCGAAATCAAGGGAAAAAAAAGGAGCAATTTGCAGGGCGGGGGATGAATATTTTTCAAGTTATTTTTACAATGCCCCCGCGTTAGCGGGTCGCTATTCCTTCTGAACCGACCTGTTTTATCGGATACCCTTTCGCTTTGTAATCGTTTTTGCGTTTGGGTGGACTCCAGATCAGATAAAGGAGCTGATTTTGCACGTATTTGGATATTACGAAAAATGTTTTCTGTTTTATCCATCTGGATAAAAATTAGATCCGTAAACCTGAATGTTACGTATATATAATTATAGTTGAATATATATGATATATATGATTATAATTTTTAATTTAAATTTTGGAACTGATGTTTATTATCAAGAAATATACAGTTCTTTTCAGTATTTTCAGGACAGCACTTTTCGACGATTATTTTTCCCTAAGGTGTAAAGCGTGGAGCACATTTCCGAATTATTTTCTCATCTTTTGACCTTGATTTCCACGCTATTTGATATTTTTCGTTCACATTTTTTTTCTCTTGTATGTTACTGTCGTGTCCTTTCTGACCATATTATTTTATTTAAATTCAGCCATCAAGAAATCCGTGCTCACTTTATTGTTAATTATAAGCATTTCCTTCATCCATTATTTTTTTCAGTTCCTTTTATTAACACATGCTCTCCATATATATATATATATATATATATATATATATCAAATTTTCAATAGTTGATAAAATTCTTTTTATCTATCCAATCAAGTTCAAGTTACCTTGTTTAATCAAGTTTTTTAACCTTGTATGGATGACATTTGACGTTAACACTTTTTTTATATATTAATTCAGTAATTTTTTATTTATTAATTTGAAAAAACTATCGCGTTTTTATAGTAGTTGCAATTGTTATATTGGTATACTCTGACTGGGCGTTGGATTCACATCCTTTGTACTGAGAGTTTGAACCTGATCACGAAGTTCTCCATGTCGAGAGTTATACCATTGGGGGTACGGAGTCAGAGGTGATCGTGATTCGGGGGCTCGGGGTCCTGACCCTCAGAAGCTGCTGCACTCCTCCTTCCGTTGTAAACTGAAACTCCAGAACAACAATTGTAGTTATTTATTAAAAAGTAACTGAAATAAAAAAAAAATTCAAACTAATTTTTCCTAAATTTCCTAATTTTTTCTTAAAATCCAAAGTAGGCATTGATTTTAATAAATTGTTTTTTATATTACTTACTAATATAAGGAAGTACTGTGTACCGATAGTGAAATGCATATTTTGAATTTATTGAAGCAGCGTATAGAGCCTGTCTCTGCCATCAAATAAAGGAAGTTACATAAAATAACTGAAGAAATAAAAGAAATCATTTAAAAATTCCAATTAACAAATGTGCACAATACTGTAATAAAACATAGGAAAGCGTTATTTCCTAGAGTTATCTTTAAAATTGGTGGAAATAGTTGTGATTAAAATTATGAAACACTGACTTATGAAAGAGGTAATCTTAAAACAGAAAAATATATCCTCCAGTATCCTCCTCTATTTCTCTTTTCACATTTATTATTATTATTATTATTTGTGTTGCTTTCTTCTTTGCCTATATATAACTTCACCGTTTCATAGCTTGGTGAAATTGTATAATAATATCGAAAAATCTATATTTCAGTTTTAGATTAACATTTTGCATGTTATGGCGTTTCAAATTTAATCGCATATATCTCCGCCAGTTTCATAGACACCTCTACAACATTTCTTTTTTCTCTTTCTTTATTATTACATAGTTTGCATTTTTCTAACAATAACTTTTGGCCAAAGCGCCTTTATACATATATTTTTTTCAGTTATTTCTAAATTCCTTGTTTAGTCGCTAGGAGCGCTGTGATCTATTTCAACAAATTCCATATGGTAAATTGGTACTCATCCCTTCCATGACCAATCCATTTTGATTTTAAAGAGCTTAATAAGTACTTATCATATTCAGAATTGATGAGGGATATAATAAGAGATAAGTGAAATGTTGGTTGATCCGTTGAGAATATCACTCCCTTGGCGCACTTTTCAAAGTCACGAACTCTCCGCGATTTTTCGTCTTATCTCCAGTAAGAAAATATCACCTCACAATAGCATCGGGTTGCCATATTTGGCGCTAAATATCCTTGGCGAAAAGGCGGTGATTATCTCTCCTGTCGTGCCGAAATTTTCAGATGAGATACCTTATTCACCTCTGAGAAGAAGTGAAAAGAGTAAGAGGATAGAATTTAAACAGAGTTTTAATAAAACACGATCAAAACTTACATATTGAGAGAGTTTTTTTTTAATCCGTCATATTTTATTTGCATAATATCTTACCACAATATGCATTTTTAGTTAAGTATTTCAAAATTTGCTCGTGGCAAAATTTGCTTGGCTTTTAGATTTGAACATTGTGGTTTCTTGACTCGATGCCTAGGAAATTTGCATTTAATTTTTTTTTACAGAATGCATTTTCAATTTATGCCATCATATTTAATTTTTTTATTGAAATAAGATTTCATTTAATTACACTTATGTTTCATCATTAAGTTAATTTATTAGCTCTATCTTGGTTTCACTTTATATATTTAGAAAATATCAGAATGAAATTTTAGAAAGTGCCAATAAGTTATTTACATTTCATCTAAAACATCTATACCTTTTAAACGTATAATAATCTGTAATAATTATAAATAATGTATATAAAAAATTTTAATAGAAATAATTAATATAATAATTAATTTTTAGTAACTAATATTTATATAAATATTTTTAATGAATCACATTTTTATAAAAAATAATACACAATAGGTAATTTCGATGCTTTTTTGGCGAATTAGATTGAAAGAGTAAAACTTGACATGAAATTTTAGATATAGTCATGAGACCGCATGCCGAAGTTCTTAGATTGAAGTTATGGTGTTTACATGCAGGCAAAAATACAGACCGACAAATGATCAACCTTTTCATGAATTTGGTTCAAAACATGATAATCTACTCAGGTCTAAAACATAAAGGTTCTCCAAAATGACGAGTTCGAATTTTTTTGGCGATCACAGTAATTTCTCAATACATGAAATCAAAGATACAGGTATACAGATGATGATCCTTACTTTGATAGAATTGTTTCAAAATTTTCTAATCTACATTTCAGATGCTAAACAATGTGTTGGTGTGTATGTGCTAACATAACATTTACCTATAAAGTAAATGAATAAATGAAAGAATCATATTGTTATTTTGTTTAAAATAGAAGTTGTCTTAAAATTCGGATGTATTTTTCCCATAAAAAAATTTGTTATTTATTTTATGCAAGTGCATAGTTTAAACTAATTCATAAAAGATATTTGTTCATAACAAAAATGGATAGGAAACTCTACATTTAATTCATTTAAATCTTCCTTCTGAATCTTATGTTAAGTAGAAGATATTTATGGAAGAGTTTATAGACAATTTTGAAAAAGAAAAGGTTATTAAAAAACAAAATACATATTCCTATTTTTCTTGTATATTCAAATAGGAGGGACTATCCAAGTCCCTACAATCTTCATTTTCTATTTATTTATAAGTTAATACAACTATATTTCCTCCTTAAATGTTTAGAACGTTTCAATGTTTTTCTTTCTTCCATTTGCTT
Organism: Argiope argentata; assembly: GCA_026289955.1. NCBI lineage: Eukaryota > Metazoa > Arthropoda > Arachnida > Araneae > Araneidae > Argiope > Argiope argentata. Next base: position 3,718,418 of record JAOUZG010043906.1, on the reverse strand, counting down.
AATAATGCGTAATTTCATTTTCGAAATAATTTGTTTATAATTTGAATTTATGCAAATGAGAAAGTTTTTCTAAAAACAACAAGCGCCTTAACTAAAACTTTCAGCAAAACTTCTTGAAAATATTATGTGCTGATTTTAAATTTAAATTATGAAAGATAATTACGTGTTTTTAGTGATTTTTCATAACATTTCAAGAAATTCAAAATTTTAGTATGCTAAATTATTTAAATTCAGATGAATTAAATTTTCATAATCCATTCATATTTATCAGACCATGTTTTTAAAAAATAGTTTAATGTTATTTATGTTTGCTTATGCAGATGCTTAGACAAAGTCATTTGATTGTGCACATTTTCAAGTTTTATTATGTAAAGAAATTTAGGGAATTTATTAAAGAACAAGAACGCCTTTCTTTTGTCTTATACGAGAAGATCAGAAGTCATTCTTACATATCAGAATAGAAAAATTTATATATATTTTCATCAGCAGTTTATACATATTTTTTTTCAAATAATTATAAACTTCTTATAAAACAAAAATATGCAACTACTTAAGAAAAGTCGTCTGATGAATGCCGAATTTCTAAAAAAAGACTTCTTTAAAATAAATTTTCTTTTCCATTTTCCCTATCATTCTTTTCGTCTTGACACAATTATTTGATAAGAAAGAAAAAAAGGTATGGATTTTGCTTTCAATGCATTCTTCATCAAGTAAAAAAAATCTGATAAAATTCATTACACAATTTAATATACGAAAGGGATTTTAAATTTTTAAAAATATTAATTGTAGATCAATAAATTGAATTATCTGAAATCACTTCAGAAATGAATTTTAAAAGATCTTACTAATTGTAAATCACTACTTCAGAACAGATTTAAAAAAAGGTGTTGATTATATTCAAACTAATATAATCATGAAAAAAAAATTTTTTTCCATTTCTTTGTTATAACTTTTCTTGGAAATTCTAGAAAATATCTTAATATTTTAAATAAATTCTTAATTTCTTTAAATTACATAATCATATTCCACAATTAAAGAAAATTAAATTGGAGCATTAGCTAATCAGAATGAAAATCTTAATTTATCTTGGTTTTATTTTATACATTATCCAACAGTTTATCGATTCAATTGTCTGTATAACAATAAAAGTAACTGCAACAGGGATACACCTTTATGAAATAAGGTGTATTGTATGTCATTCATCGGATTGTAATGCCATTCACCGATGGTGACACTGTATGTCATTCATCGGAGTAATTTTATGGTACATTTTTAGTAAAAGTAAGCATAATTAGTAAAATCAAAATTTAAAATGCAATAAAGAAAAATTAAATTTATTTAAATTGTGTCGTAACTTTTACTTTTCAAATAAGAAATATTTAATAGAAAACTATAAACTATCTTTTTTATACATAGCAATGGTTCTTTTTTTTATCATAAAACTTGTAATTACATCAATTAATCCATAAATGAATTTTTATTTTAAAAATACGCTTTCATCAGTTTTTGAAAATGAAAAAAAAAATGGGCTCTTGAGGACAAAGGGTAGTTTTGAGGCGAAAAAGGGAAAACTTTTGTTCCAACTTCCAGTCCGATTCCCTACTAATACAAAACCACCCAAACAATCCCATCCCAATAGAATGTTTTTTCTTTATTTGTCAATTTCAAAAGTTTCCTGGTGGTGCAAACTTCAAACTTTTCAAGTCATCAATTTCTCATCGGTGTGGGGTCACGTTCTCTAGATACAGCCACCCACCCTTGTGAGAACTGGGGAGAAGGGAAAAAAATCCAATTTTCTGTGACCTCCTCCGTCCAGCTGGGGCCCGATGGCTGGAATAGCGAAAAGATGAATGTCCTTGGCGATCCAGAAGCGATGCTGGAGGGGGAGAAGAAATGCTGGGGGGGGGTCGGCCACCGTGGGAAGTTCCCTCCCTCCCTAGTCTTTTTGATGATCGAAAATGCTCGAGGTTCAGGTTTAGAATTGCTTATATGTATGTGTACGTACATTCTCTCCTCTGTATATTGATTTGAATGGCTGCTAGAGGATATAAATACGGGTTATATGGCTGGCGTCTTGAATCTTTATTTCTGGAAGGATGCGGAAATAAGGGAATTATTTCCAACTTTTTTTCAAGGGAAAAGTTGTGAAGATAGGATTCTTATATCAATATCACGACAACATTTGTAATAATATATTTTGAGATTATAATTACAAATGTTGAAAAGAAAAGAACGTGAGAAAAAAACATGTAGATATCCAGTTTGTCTTCTAGGGAAGATACTAAAGAGATAACTCGGTTTTTCCGTACCAGGATTGGATACAGGAAACTCCCTAAATATCTATAAAAAGTATATTAGCATAGCATTTGCTGGCCTACAGGCACAGAGGTAGCGCGTCTTCCTCGTAATCTGGGCGTTCAGGGTTCACGTCCCTTTTAGGGCATGGTTGTTCTTCCGTGTCCCATCTGTGAGGTGTGTGAATGTGCCTCCCTGTAAAAAAGGGTTGTGCAAGCGAATGTGATGAGAGTGTAGCTAAGTCGTACTCTTGGCCCTAGTTGGCGCTACTTCAAAATCAAGAGAGGCTCATTCGGCTTAAAATCGCTGACAGTGCGTTTGTCCAAGGCAAGTGCCGTTAGTAAAAACAATAAGATAACGTTTAAGAGAGATTGTTAGAAAAAATTCTTCTAAATCTTTAACATTTTTTCCTAATATATACATTTTTATAATTTTTTTTCATTCGTTTTCATTGAAATTTTATTTATATGGAAGATAATTCGGAAACGTTTTCTTGCAGTAGTGGAGTAATAAATTATTGTTACATAGGAACGTAGAGGAAGCTAGTCCTATTTTTATGCTAGAATGCATTATATGGTCTATAATATCTTGCATCATTTTAGAATTATTCTAGTTAAAAAGTCTATTTTAAAATAATATAGATCTACGCATCACTGAAATATTATATCGTATTTTGTATCTAATGGAGATAAAAGAAACAAGAGAATACGGATGCTTTTAAATTTTAGAAAGATTCACAATTAGGGTATCATCAAATATTAATAAATTCATTCGGTATAATATCCTGACTTTTTAAAAATGTGAAATTTGTAAAATTTGTAAAATCATAAGAATTAAAAAAATGTATATCAGCCTAGTTTTTTTTCATGCAAACCCATGTTGAAATTTTAAAATAAAACCTATCAACTCTAATATACTTTTAAAATAAAATTAATCCATTCGTAAAATTTAAGTAAAGCATCCATCAAAGATATATAAAAGCACCTGAAAAACGCATAATAAACAGTTAAAAAGGAAAAATTTAACAAGTGATCGAAATATTTTCAGTTGGCAAAACAAATTAAAAACAGTTACTGCAATATCAAAATCGACTTGTATCGGCGTCTCAAATTGAAATATGTAAGACACAACTTATTCAAGGCAGAAACATCAATTTTAATAAATAATATTCATAAATTGATCGCTTATTAAAACATTGCTTTAAAATTAGAAAGTTATTAATCTTTTTACTATTCCATTAAAAAGAAGTGGCACGCATCATGAAATTGAAATTTTACAAATAAAAATACCATGATTTCAAAGCTTCATGTTTTATGTTATTGTTTCTTACGTCACTTGCCATGGACAAGTTCGCTGAGGTAGTCAGCGATTTAAGCCTAATCAGCGTCTCTCTCTCTCTCTCTCTCTTTTGTAGTAGAGCCAACTAGGGCCCAGAGTATGACTCTTGCTACTCACTCGTCACATCCACTTGCAGTGCCCCTTTTTACAGGGGGTGCATTTACATCTTACAGATAGAACACAGAAGAAACAACCATGCCCAAACCGGGACTGGAACCCGGGACTCTCAGATCACGGGGAAGACGCACTATCTCTGTACTCTGACTATTTGTATTACAGGATGCCAGGGAGTAGTTTTATCCAACAAAAAATAAAAGTTTTCTTTTAAACGATAATAAAATATAGTCTCTTCCTTTGCCATATCTATATATAAAACCCTTCGGATTATTTTTAGCAATCATGCAAGCTGATTCATACAATTTTTAAAACTATCTTTAATGGGTATTTTGAATTAAAAACATCCTGCATAACATATAGTAGGAATACATTCATGAAATTTTTATGTTGGTTCTTTTGTCAAATGTAAATTTCTTTTTTTAAGTGAGTAAAGCACATCTAAATTCTGAAAACACGAGAAAAGCATAATAAAATGATAAAAGAATGTTTTTTCGGAGGCCCTATAATTTTATTAAATGAAAATTAAATAATGTTATTTGACAGATTAGGGCCTCATAACAGCATAAAGAAATAGTTTGATATGAAATTCATTTTCAAATTTTAAAACATCTGTCATTTCATCTGTCAAAAATCTGTCATTATATCAAATAAAAGACATAGAACTAATATATGTGAAAATGTCATGGGCTGCTGTGACCTGATGTTAAGGTCTCAGCTTCTGAATCGAAAGATGTCATGTCCGAGACCAGAAAAAGGGCCGTATAAGCAGATCTGGCGCATGTTGAATCCATCGGGATCAAACGTTCTCTTGCTGGTATGGTTCGGTGTTTGAAGAGTGGAGTGTCAGGTCAGGTGTCATAATCGTCAACTGACCGAAGTTCAAAATCTCTTTGTAATTTTGAAAAGTCCGTGCCAAATTTCTCTAATGTTGATTTCAAGCGAAGAGTTTATATATAACTGCTTGTAATAACTATATATAAAGTTTATATATAACTGTTTATAAATAACATATTTGTAAAATGTTGCAAATACAATATATTTGTTAAATGTTACAAATGTCCTGTAAATTGATCATATCTAGTTAGTATTTTAAAGTCTTATATATGTAGACATCAGTTGCTACTTCAGAGTTGTTAGATGACCCTTATAACCAAATTTTATTCAAGAGGAGAAAATAATTTTTTATAATATATTTTTCTGTGAGTAAGCATATGGTTTTATTTTGTAAAATATACCTAATGTCTAAATCGCATTTATTTTTTGAAAAATAAAAAATAATAAAGTTTGGTCTTTTCTTTTCCATATACGAAAAAGAATCACTTTGTGTAAGGCTTTTCACGTAGAACTGATAGTCACTTCTTGTAGAATACTTTTTTGAACTATTTTTTCTACTTTCCTATCATTTTTTTGTTTATAAAAATTCTATGCCCAGCTACTTTTTTTTACTTCTTTACGCAGATATGATTGTCCACCTGGTCTTCCCTTGTGTATGGCGTTGGTCCAAAAAAGTTTGTTATTCTTTGAAAGAAACGGAACAGAAAGGAAATCAAGACTCCTTTTTTTTTTTTTTTCGTTTTCATCTTAATCCTTTCCGATGCTTTGGTTAGAATGAAAAAAAAAGGTTCAGATCGAGCATCCATTTTTGTTGTTCTTTTTATTATATGTCTCTTGCTCAACTGTATGTGAAAAAATTGTTTTGACGCACGTTCTGTTCGAGGTGTTCCTTTTACGTGACATGATATTCAACCTCTACACATAGATCTTTGGCTTCTGACATAACGTGATCTAAGTCAAAAAGAAGATGTCCTTTTTTTAAATTATCGATTCTAGTTATATTCGAAGTTCACACAGTTTTTAATTTTAAAGCAATTTAGATATAGTGTAATAAATAAAACATGAAAATAATTTCAAATTTAAATTTAATTTATAAATATTTCTAAATAATAAAAATGAATTTGTGTCTTGTCATGTATATGCTAGACCATTTGACCAATGACTAGGAACTTGGTATATATTCACCTTGCAGATATATACCTATATATACCTTGAAATCAAAAAACTATATCCATTTGGAAGATCATAATTTAAAATTAATTAAATAATAATTAATTTGTTAATTTGTTTTATATTGTGGCGTTTTTCTATTATCACTTGGGAAAATATTATTTGACTTATTTGAATTTTTTGTCATTTCAAACTTAAAAACTTGTCTTTGTAGATAACAATTGAATTTTGTGCGTATTTAAAAATTACATTTTTTTTCTTAAATTTTAGAAATTCTTTTTAAATGGTTTTTTTCTGGTTTCACAAATAGATGACACTGTTTCAGAACTTTTTTCTTACTGTGGCAATATTTGAAGGTGCCAGTCGTTTTTCCATTGTCAAAGGCTTAAATGCAAGAATGTAAATAAATATTTGTTCAGTTTATGTGACGTATAAAGAAGTAATGGGGCAATACTACGAAAGACAAAGACAGATGAACACCTATTTTTGCTTTAAACTTTGCCATGATGTCATAGGACACATCTCTATTTTTTAAAAAATCAAGTATACAATCAATGAACAGAACATATTTAATTAAACCAAAACTTTAATAATAAAATTCTCTCTCTCTCTCTCTCTCTCTCTCTCTCTCTCTCTCTCTCTCTCACTCTCTATATATATATATATATATATACAATTTTATTGAAATTAAATATAACTAATAACTTAGACGAGTTATTTGGCTAAAAATGTATTAAGAAAACTAACTAAAAAATTTCTGTCGTATTTAGATGCATTTGATAATATGATATATTAAAATGAATGTCTCCTTAAAAATGAGTAACAAACTACTCACTAAATTTCAATTACTTTATAATATGGAGTTAAAAGCCCTTATAAAACTAGTGTTGAAAGGTTTTCTTTGAATGAAATATACATGCTGTATAAAAAATTACAATAGTTAGTGACAAATAAGATTGGCTGATTTTTCGTATAAACTAATCACAGCATCTATAAAAGTGATATTTTAGGATGGATGTAGGAAGTATATTTCATAGATAAACTATTTTTTATTACTTCTTTTCAGTGTTTTTTAGGCAACAAGAAGGTATAATATAAAAAAGTTTCACATTTAATAATAATACTGTCTAATGTTTGTTACATTCCTTATTTTTATTCATATCTTCTGCCAAATATATATTAATATAAAAAAGGGACTGAAACTTAACTTTTAATAAAAAAAGTTGGTGAACTTTATTTATGCTGTATGAGTAAGTAATTTATAGATAAAAAGAGTATGTAAAATTGTAGAATGAAATAATTATGACTTTAATTTCTTCGAAAAAATGTATGAATATTTTTTCTATATTTATAAATTAAATAAAAACAAAAAACACTAAAATTACTATAAATAATTATAAATAACACTAACGTTTTACATTTCTATGGGAATGATCTAACATTTAAAATCCCTTTTAAATCACATTGCATTAAAAAAACCTTTTTAAAGAACAAATTATATCATTTCTAATTTCCTCTATGTGTCTTGTATTATGAATTAAACGATTCCAGAAGAAGATACGGCACATAGAAATCAAATGTTTCTCTAAATTATCAATTACATTTATTTGGCAAACTATTTGTAAAATTTTAGAAAACAAAAGAAATGAAAAAAAAGAGATTAAAATGAAATCTGCTATACATATTTCATTGTATCATGTCAGAACATGATTTCTTGAATGGCCAAGCACCTCGTGCTCGTGCGAGTTAAATTATACTTTTTATTCATTTTGATTGTTTCATCGAATGAGTCACTTTAGTATTGCAAACGATCATAAAAAAACTTTGTCCCACATTTATTGTTAAAAAAATATCACATTTCCTATTTATTTCAACTTCATAGAATCACTTGCTCAAAATAACATTTTTCTAGGTTCTATTGGCTGTAGTGATTACTTTTTTAAAAAAAATTAGAGCTTTTGTAAATTTGACGGCAACCCGTTATTAAAAGCTGAATTTTCGAGATGCTCGTGCAGACAATAGAATTTTTATTTATCGCCAACGGATTTTTTTTTTAATTTTTCTCATTATTATTATCATGTTCTGACATGATAATAATAATTTTTATATTCAATTTTCAAATTCTGAAATGTCATCAATATATTTTTTTAAATATAACACAGCAAATTGAAAGTGTCCTTTATAAAAACAATTATCTATAAAAAAAATCAAATTTTAGTAACATTTTTCAAAATCCAACGCTTCTTACAGACAAATAGCACACTCGTATATCCTTCTTTGGAAAGCTATAACTCGTTATATTACACAACATACTTTTTTTAAAATAAGCAATACATAATACCCTTGTTTCAGCTATAACCCGGGTTATAACAGGATCTGTCTACCCCTCGGCTATTCGAGCTTCGAATTGAATGCTCTAAACGGGTCCACAGTCGTCACGGGCTGATTCTTTTGCTGATAGGATCGCTGGAAAGCCATCCTTTAGCCCATAAAGGAGTGATAAAATCGGAAATGCGCCTTTTGAAATGACATTCCTGATAGTGTGCATTTCACCGAGATAAGAAACTGGTGTGTTTGTGGGTGTGCGTCTGCTGAAGATTGCGATGCGGTATGAATACAAATAGGTGAGGCTCTGATGGAAAGGTTTCTTTACAGGCAGTCTGCTTTCGTGTATCTTCCTTTTAAGGTACAATTGCATGGGAATACAAAAGGTACACGAATAGATCTTTCAGATGAATCACTGGTATGATGATGTTTTTCTTGAATTATTGCATATCGCTTCGCATATTATCATTTGTTTTCGCAGACAGCGAATACGCAATATTAACCCTTTGCCATCCGAAAAATAATTAGGTGCACATTTATTCACCTAATATAAGTACTTGTTTATTGCTATGAAAAATCAATATATATATAATTCTTTTAAGTCGAATTTCTTTGAAAAATTAATCTACATCTCTTAACCATTGTATCTTCCTTTTAAGGTACAATTGTATGGGAATACAAAAGGTACACGAATAGATCTTTCAGATGAATCACTGGTATGAAGCTGTTTTTCTTGAATTATTGCATATCGTTTCGCATATTTTCATTTGTTTTCGCAGACAGCGAATACACAATATTGACCCTTTGCAGTCCAAAAAATAATTAGATGCAGAATTATTCACCTTATACAAAAATTTGTTTATTGCTATGAAAAATAAATAAATACATAATTCTTTTAAGTCGAATTTCTTTGAAAAATTAATCTACATCTCTTGACCATTGTATCTTTCTTTTAAGGTACAATTGTACGGAAATACAAAAGGTACCCGAATAGATCTTTCAGGTGAATCACTGGTGTGATGTTTTTTTTTTTTAATTATTGCATATCGTTTCGCATATTTTCATTTGTGTTTGCAGACAGCGAATACACAATATAAACCCTGTGCAGTTCAAAAAATAATTAGATGCAAAATTATTCACCCAATACAAAGATTTGTTTATTGCTATGAAAAATAAATATATATAATTCTTTTATGTCGAATTTCTTCGAAAAATTAATCCACATCTCTTGGCCATTATGGAGGCATTTTTAACAATTAAATTTGAAAAAATAAATAAAGCGTTAAAAGGATGCACAGTCTTGAATGTTGAGTCAAATCGACATCGGATCGCAAAGGGTTAACATTCAGCGTTGTTTACAATTATTATGTGCTAGTTTCTTGCTCATGCAACCTACATAGTATAAATTTTTCATTGTTTTTATTTCAAAAGTTATTTAAAATATATTAAATAAGCCAACAGAGGATTTCAGTTGGTTTAACTAGAATATTGCTTTTTTGTTTTTTCCATGGTTGACAAAATATATTCATTTTTTAATGACTTTCTTTGTTATAGCATAAAATTGAAATTATCAATTTACTAGAATAAAGTTTTAAGCTAAAATGAATGAACTGTTTGTACGTATGTTTCGAAATAAAAAAAATTAATCATTAAAAAATGCTTAGTTTTTAATGGGATTAAGCCTAAAACCAAATATAGCCAGATATTATTTGTAAAAAAAATCGAATTTTAATTGTGTCATTTCTTTAATTTTTCTTTCATTTTTTTGCAGTAAAATTTTTAGAATTTATCGTGTTAGAATGCTAAAATTTCGCATAATTGTTACCTACTTACAATTTTAAAAACATTGTTCCGATGTGCACATCTTTTAAAATATATATATTGGAAACCCTTGGTAGCTGTAAGTTAAATGGTCTGTATGTAGCACGTACACTCGTACGCAAGCATACATCATGACATTTTAACAAACATATCAGATTCTAAAAAAAATATGATATCGGAAAAAAGGAAATATTTGTTTTAGATCACAAATACCTCAAAGAGAAAATTAAGGCAAAATGAATTTATAAGTCGGCAATGTCATTAACCAGTTGCAAAAAAACCCTAAAGAAAAAAGAAAAATATTCGGGATTGGATTATTTGACACACTTCAACTAGAAAAGAGATACGCTAATAAATGGTTTAAAAAAAGCACAATTGCATTACCATAAAATATAAGTGAAAAATTTCTTATTCATTTTCGAAAATTTCAAAATCCGTTCATTAACTTTCAGTTCCATTTTTTTAAAACTTTTTAACCGATAACCAATCCATGAGATCATAGTAAGACAATTCTAATAAAGATGGTGACTTTTTCCACCATGCTCAAACTTTGGGGAACTGCTTTTTGAAATTCATAGGTGGGATTCATTATATTATACATCGTCTGTGCCCTCACATGACTGAATGAAAAAATTCAGATTTAAATCGCCCCTTTAACGTCTTTTAAATATTATACATTTGTATATTTTACATTTTAATAACCACAGAAATTTTTTTTCTGCAAAAGTTGGATAACAATTAACTTCAGATAGTATATATATTGTTACAAGTGGGCGAACGCTAACGCTCGCCAGAGGTGAAAACGTTGGCGGCGCGTCACAAGGCGCTCCGCGCCAGCCGAGTTGGCTTGGCCGGAGGAATATTCTGGTAACCCCGAGTCAATTCTGGCAGCGCCGCGTTTTCTCTCGGTGGTCGCCGAAGCCTCTCAGTACTTTCGCCGGCTATATAAGAGACGGACTGCCGCTTTTTGGCAGTGGATCTCTCTTTGGGAAGAGAAGCGTTTCGCTTACTTGTAGCTTTTCGCTTGTTATTAGTGAGCTGTGTTTGCGTTTGCTGTTAACGCTGTGTTATTGAGCTCGCTGTGATTTACTGTTGCTGTGCTATACTATAGCTGTTTTGCAAACTGTGTTTATTGTGCGTAAGACTTGCATTTACGCTGTAAGTGACTAATTATTGCTGGATCGTGTTTTCTGAAGTTTTACCTTTTCAAGTCATCCTGTATATACCTGT
>JAOUZG010043906.1:3690800-3706888 GCA_026289955.1 Argiope argentata | reverse complement strand
CTTTTTGAGTTTCTGGGCAAGGTGATTTGATGTAAATGACTCGGGCACACAAGGAGGTTGTTGAGTAGTAATACGTGGTGGCACGACAGATTTTGGCGGTCTACCTCTTTTTCTAAGAGGGACAACTGGAGAAGTATCCACATCTATGAAGGGCGAAAGAGCAGAAGTATGGTAGGTTGCTATCGGTTCGGATGGCTTATCAAGGCTGGCTATCACATATGAAGTAGGAGACTTCTGGGTGAGGATCAAGTATGGTTCGTCCCGTTTTGGAATAAATTTTGAAGTTTTTTTGTTTTTGGTGTTACTTATGGGGTGCAAAGTAACCCAAACTTTATCACCAGGAGAATAAAAAATTTGACGTCGGTTTTTGTCGTAGTATTTTTTTCGTTGATCTTGTTTTATTTCGATACGTTCTCGTATGTCATTTGTAATGTTTGCAAATCTTTTCAAATACGGTGCGATTTCTGGAACGAAATTATCGTTTTCGACAACAGTCCGAAAATGTTGAACTACATCGTCTACAGTTCTTAATTCTCTTCCGAATTGCAGGAAGGCAGGTGTATGTCCTGTAGTATCACAAACAGCTGAATTCATAGCAAAACGAATATACGGGAGTTTTTCTTCCCAACTATCGTGGTCGTTTCCCACAAGAATAGCCAATCGAGGTTTTAGATCACGATTTTTCCTTTCTACAGGATTAGCCTGAGGATGATAAACTGGAGTAAGGCACTGATCTATTTGAAGAACAAAACATATTTGTTGGAGGACGGCGCTAATGAATTGTGGGCCATTATCACTTATAATACGTCTGGGAATACCATATCTTAGAAATACTTCTTCTATCAGTGTGATTGCACATTCTTTAGCAGTGGCTGATTCCAGAGCAAACAGTTCTATCCAGCGGCTTGCGCAATCTTCAATGATAAAGATCCATCGTTTACCAGTAGCGCCTTGGGGTAATGGTCCAAACAAATCAATTGAAAGTGTCTCAAATCTTTGAGATTGGATAGGTGTCCTTAAAAGTCCAGCAGGTTTCAAATTAGTAGACTTGTACCGAGCACATTCCGGGCATTTCTTTACATATGCAGCAATGGAAGACCGCATTCCTATCCAGTAATAGCGCTGGGCTATTATATGATAAGTTCCATCTTCACCATAATGACCTGCAGTAGGTGCATCATGGTATTGTTTTAACACGTTTGAAATTTCATGAGATGGAACAACAAGTTGTGCCTCTTCTGTATCTGCATCAGGAACAAAGCGATAGAGGACTCCTTGGTTCATCAAATACCCTCTTCCGGTCCAGTTTACAAAATTTTCATCTTTCGGTGATGATTCAAAGCTTTCAATTATTGGACGCAAATTATCATCTTTCAATTGAGAATCACGCATTTCCTTTGAAGTTCTCGCAGGCATGTCTGCTATCACAATATTACAAATTTCACGAGAGGAAATTTCTTCTTCGCAAACTGGCCGTGAAAGCATATCCGCAATGACGTTTGCTTTTCCAGATACATAATGAACTTTCAAGTTGAACGATTGAATTTCTAAAGCCCATCGAGCAAGTCTTACTGTTGGGGACTTAAGAGTCAAAAGCCATTTCAAAGGTTGGTGGTCAGATGCCACTGTTACTTCTGAACCTTCTAAGTAACCACAGAACTTTTTGAGGGCCCATACGACAGCCAGAGCTTCTCGTTCTGTAGTTGAATAGTTGCGCTCTGCTTGAGAAAGCAATCTGCTAGCATATTCAATAGGGTGTTCTTCAGAGCCTGAGCCTTGAAGTAAACAAGCACCAAGGGCATAATTACTAGCGTCTGTACGAAGAACGTATGGCTTATTTCCATCAGCTTGCTTCAACACGAGAGGTGTTATGAGACAAGTTTTTAAGTTATCAAAAGCATTTTGCTGGGAGAAACCCCATTCCCATGAAGCTTTTTTCTTTGTAAGATCACTAAAAGGTCGTGATATTTCTGCAAAGTTAGGAATGTATCTGCGGAACCAGGAACATGTTTGAAGGAAGGATTGTACTTCTTTAACATTTTTGGGAGGGGGCATTTTCTGAATGGAGGAAACTTTTTCCTGATCAATTTCAATTCCTTCTTGTGTAATCCAAAATCCTAAATATTTGACACGAGATGAAGCGAAATGACATTTATCTCTATTTGCTTGCAATTTAAAAAGTAAGAGTCTTTCGAAAACAGCTTGTAAATCAGAGAGATGTTTCTCAAATGATTCTGACAAAATGATGATGTCATCGAGATATGTGAGGGTGAGAATATCATCAAGGCCATTTCGGAAACGGTCCATTAACCTTTGAAAGGTTGCAGGGGCATTCCTTAAACCAAATGGCATTCGTAAGAACTTGTATATTCCAAAGGGACACACAAATGCAGTTTTTTCTTGATCGTCTGGATGAACTTCAACTTGATGATATCCTGCTCGAAGATCGATAGTTGACATGAAAGGAGTAGGTTTTGCGTCATGCAGCAAATCATCCATTCGTGGAAGTGGGTAGGAATCAGGAATTGAAATGGAGTTCAGCTTTCTGTAATCGATGCTCAGGCGCATTGTACCATTAGGTTTTGGTACCAATACCACAGGCGAAGCATATGAGGATTCACATTCTACGATAATTTCTTCTTCCAAAAGCTTATTAATTTCTTGTCTTAAGATTTCTTTCTTTGCAGGACTCATTCTATAAGGTGGCACTGCAATTGGAAGGTGGTCACTGGTATTGATTCTGTGTTGGATAAAAGGTGTTGGCGTTCCCCCTGGCTGGAAGCATGTCTCGTACTTTTTCAGTAAGGAATTAAAATCTTGTCGCTGTTGAGGAGAAAGATGTGTACCTTCATGATTACGAAGTTGACAAGGTTGAGGCACAGTGGGTACAGTTAGGAGATCATTTATATTAGAAGGCGTTTCTATGAAAGCATACTTCTTTTGAGGGGTTTCAGAGAAGTACCAATATTTCTTCTGGATATCTAGGACGATACCTGCAGCACTTAAAAAATCAACACCGAGAAGAGTTCGGTTTCCTTTGGCGTGTTTCAACACTATAAGCTCTGTTGGAATATTTTTCCCTTTTACAATAATATTCACAATGGTTGTGAGTATTTCTGTGTTTCGAATATGTCCATCGGCTAATGTTATATCAATTGTTTTCTCTTCAAATTTCATACCATGCTCTTTGAGAAGTAGGTACAGTTTTTCACCGGCCACAGAATGTGTAGCACCTGTGTCAGCACACACGGCCGCTTTTTTATTGCAGATTGAAACTTCAATTATGTTTAGTGGGTGAACATCTGTTGAAAAACTATAGAAAGTCATTTGATTAAGATTTGCAGGGAAATCATCGCTTTCTTGGATTTTTGGATTGCATATGCGGCATTTAGATTTGATTACTCCAGGAGTTCCACAGCCGTAACAAGTTAATGATTTTCTAGCTTCTTGTAGCATGTCAGGGCTTGTTTTCTGTGCTCTGTCATTGCAAAAGGAGTCCCGCCTACTTTGACTGAGGACTCCGGGATCCCGCCTACTTTGACTGGGGAACCCAGACAGAGGCTTTCTATCAAAAGTTTGTTGATTTTGCAATTTTGGGCCTTTGGGGTAAAAAGTTCTTTTGCCTTTATCAAGCCTGACTTGGTCAGTTTGTTTTGAATAATATGGCTTATCCACACAGCTGTTCAGCATTTGGGATTCATTCTTGCTTGTTCGCAAGTTGTCGTAAGCGTCTAGTTTTTCTACTAGGTCATCAGGGGTTCTACTAGGTCACCATATGTCTAAGAAATGAATGATCCTTTACTTCTGGTGGTACCCGTTTCTTCATTTGATCTAGGATCATCAAGTTCTTCAATTTATCGAAATCTTGGATGTGGAGTTCTTCCAACCATCCTTCGAAGTAATTTCTCAGTTCAAAATGGAAATCTTTCCATGTTTTGTCCGGAGTTTTTCTATGAGTTGCGAAAAGACGTCGCAATTTCTCTGGTCTCAGTTTAAATCTTTGCAAAAGTAAAATTTTCACATGCTCGTAATTTTGAGCTTTTTCCTCAGGTTCGCGAGCAATTATTTGTGCCATTTCATTAGGAAGCACACCAAGCAAATGTGCAACCCAAGAGTCTTTTTCTATTTTCAAAAATTTAACTTGCCGTTGAAATAAATTTAAAAAAAGTGACATATCGTCTTCTTTGGGATCAAAACTTTGAATCAAATTGTACAATTGCAGATTATTTGAAACATTGGCGACAGCAGGCAATGAAGCACATTGTTGAGCTTCTATCTGAAGTCGAATTTTTTGAAGTTCAAATTCTTGTCTGTCTTTCTCTTCACTTTTTTAACGTGCCAGTCTTTCTTGTTCACGAGCATTTCTTTCCTTTTCTTCAGCTTTCTCACGAATAGAAATAATTTCGCGTTCTTTGGATATTCTTTCTTCAATAATGTTATTTAAACATTCGCGCACAAAATTTTCATCGTATTGTTCGGATGTAGTTATTTGGGATTTTAAAGTTAAAATCACAGCATTTGGTGGAATGTCGATATTCATTTCACGAGCTAAAGTTTCAAGATCACACTTTTTGCCCTTTCCCAGAAAACTCATTTTTTAAAGCCACTATTTCACTTTATCTTGTAAAAGTGATGCCAAATTTGTAAACATATAAATATATATATTCTAACACACCGTTAATACAAAAATCAGTTGGAAATAAAGAGAATAAATATACGCTTAAATCAAATTGATGAGAATATTTAGATTGCATTTATATACAATTGGAATTAGTTGAAATTTTTATACATTTTGAGAAATCTATGTTGAAAAGAACACAATCATAAATTGTTTCCAACTTATAATAAATTCACTTTATGACAAGAATACTTTCTGCCTATAAGAGAGATACAAAAAAAATCTAAATGGATATACTCTACTCAATACGATAACAAAATACCAGCATCGAAAATGCATATTAATCATACGAGTTCCAAGTTCAGAGCAAAGGAAAGCAATTGAAGAGAGTTATGTCTTATTCAGAAAATAGTATTGCTGAGTCAGCCAAAAATTATGCACTGGCGTGAGTTCAAGGTTATAATCGAACTGCACTACGCTTACTTAAAATGATTCAATGATTATACATTACAAAATTGATTATTTTCTTTTCAAAACGGTGAGAAATCTTTAAAAATATAACACTTTCCTAAAATTTGTGTATGCCTATACTAAAATTATCAATTATACCAATTCTTTAAAATATGGTTAAGACATACAGCAATAAAATAATTCTATGTTTTTAAACACTGGTAACATATTAGTAACAAAATTTTCATACATATTTTTCAAAATAAGTACTGAATGCTCCGAGATAAATTGTTATTTATAATTACACATTTTTTATAAGATTTATTATCAATTCAAATAAATCAATACTTCTTGCGACTTTGCAATTAAGGGTTTTTTTTTTGTAAGAACAAGGATTGTTCTACACAAGAAATTCAAACTTACCAAAATTATCTTTCCGATCAGGAATATGCAAGAGAATCAGTTACCTTCGGATGAGGTTTCCTATAATCATTAACCTATGGATTAGGTTTTCATAGCTGTTCTTCCGTTGGATACGGAGTGCTGAAAAAAAAATTGCGAGCAAAGCCCAAGCAACGGAATCGTTAAAATTAAATAAACCAGTTGGGCGCCAGTTGTGGTGGGGGTGTTCTAATAAAGTATGTTTAGTGTAACAATTATTTATTAGGAAAAAAGGTAAGTCACACACAACACAAGATAATTTTAACAAATTACACAAACACATAGAAAAGTTTGAGATGCGTCCATGCCCGTTGCTTGAGCTTTACTGGTGTTTTCGAGGTTTGCGCTCAATAGTCTAGGTGGCGCAGCAGTTCCGGTTACAGTCAATAGTGGCTGCTACAATATGAAGATTATTATATTATATATTAGATATGATATTAGATATGAAGATAACATTCATTAAAATTAGATAAGAAAATTAATATAATGAGAAAATGCAAATAAATTATAATTCTTACAATAAGAATTTAACGAAAATGTATTGCTTTAATGTGAATATATACAAAATATGAAATTTTGCATTTGCTTCCAATATGACTTCAATCTAGGTCTTTAATAAATATTTGTATAATACTAGAAAATTGTAAATATTAGGTAGATGTTTCAATATGTTCAGTAATTAGTCTATAAAAATCAAGCTCTAAATTTCTTTTCTTAACTTGTAATGAAATTTATTTTTCTTTTTTACTAAGCAAAATTTATTAAAAAATATTAATAGCAAATTTTATTTTGAAAATTTAAACTAATAACACAGTAATACATTTTAATTTCAATTTGTTTTACTATTAAAATTAAATATAATTACTAAAACACTCATTTGACAAAAAATATTAAAACATATTAAAATACAAAAGTAATTAATAATACAGAAGCACAAATATTTCAATAATAGTTTTTTTTATCATTATAATGTAAAGAAGGACAGAAATTTTTGAAATGATGTAAAATAATGATTTATACATCATTTTCATAAATTTTGAAACTTTACTTATTTATGTTTTAATAATAAACTATAAGAAATATTTTTTAAAAAAGTATTTTCATTTTTTAGCCTTTAATTTATAGTTCATTGTGGTAATTAATAATGAGGAATCACAAATTCAAATTTTTTAAATCCTCAATACCTAATGGTGCAAGAAGTTTTAAATTTTGAACTAATTGATTACAATAAAATTTTACATTAAATTAAATTTATTTTAATCAAATTCTGAAGATAATGGAATAAGGCATTGCTATCAAAAATATTACTGATTAGATAACTTAATGTTATTTGCAATGAGGGAGCATAATGGCGTTTTTTAATACTGTCAGAAATATAAAAATATACAAAATTTGTAAATTGTGGTATTATAAGATTGGATAGATCTTTTATTATAAGATAGTAAAAATTCTGGCATTATGGAAATGGAATCTGGTACTACAGGAATTCGTTCGTTAGAATATTTTATCCATGCGCATGAAACATTGAAATGTGAATTAATGTGTTTAAAAATATAAACGAACAAATATGTTGAAAAGTTGAAAGAACATTTTAGGAAATAAATCCTTCCTTCAAAAATCTTTCAAGTATCCTTCTTTTTTTATCTTATTGTTTTGTTATTCCAAAAGGCAGTATTTTTATATAAAAATATTTCTAAAATTATTTAGATTTTCTTTGGGAATTCAGTGTTTTAAAATATATTGAAGTTAATATTCCTCAAATATTAAATAAAATAAATTGAGCCTTAAAAATGTGTACGAACAAAATTTTCAACAAATCTGAAAATTATATAAAATCTTTCTGTTTAACAACTTCGCATACAATGACATGTATGACACGCGCATCGAATTACTGAATTTTTATTTTCAAGTCTGCAATCAAGCCACATAATTAAGTATATCAACATGAAACGATTTGGTATCCCAAATGCTCCATACATTATTAAAAAAATCAAATTAACAATAAATTACCAAAATAGGATGATTTATCTAATCAGAAAGTTAAATAACTTCGTATGTCAAGTGGTTAAAGAAAACTAAATGTTAATGTCATTTTGTTTTGTTTTGAAGAGAACTATTTCTGTTCATGTCCTTTTTTGTTTTCTTTTGATGAGAGGCATTTGTGTTCATGCCATTAAGTTTGACATAAATTTAACTTTAATTAAAAGAAAAATAAAGAGTATTAAAAAAATATGTAGACGTTATAACTGTTAGATGCCTCTCATCATCTCAGTGGCTCATCAATTTCTAAAAGCATGTGGTAGAAAACCTTATTTCAAATGAATATTAAAATTTATTTATAACATTGTTTGTACCATAACTAGTTATCAAATTTCATATTTAAAGATGTTATTCAAATAATTAATAAAGTTAATTTCACCTTTTACTTATTTTTTTCTTCTACTTTGCGTTATTTTGCTATAATTTCTTTATTTTTGTAATAAATCGAAATGTAAAATATTATAACAACTGAACACGACTGTTTTTGACAGTTAAGATTTCAACCAAAGTCCATCAAACCACAAATCAAATGCAGAAAATGCTTTGTAGGAGAGTCTTGCATAATAGCATCGAACTGATTCCGCTTTGCCGAAGAATTACTTTTACCTTCTAATGATCCAGCCAGAGAATGGAAACTCAATACTAGGAACGCGAAGTGAAAATCACATCACTTGTCTATTAAGGTAATGCGCAATCCATTAAGCGTGTTAATAATAGATCAGTCTCAGAAGGCATTTTGTTAATAATGGTTTCAAGTGGTCGGATAAACGAATACCAAATCATTGGTGATGGAAATTTTGCAACCACAAATCTGGCTGTGATTTTCATTAGCTTAAAAGTTGGTTTAGAAAGTTTTGCATCGTTTCTTTCTTCCCGATTACGTTAGCTTTTTTATTTTTATTTAATTATTTTTACTATGCAGTAGTGTTTGTGGTTTGAAGAATCCTTAATGGAAACAACATACTTATCTTCGTGTTATATATTGGTGGTAAGATATACTTTGAGACATATTTTTCAATCTATGGGGACAAAAAAAATTCTTAAATAGGGTTTATGTAAGCAAACATAAATTACGAAGAAAAAATTAATGATTTGGATGCAAAATAACTTTTGGCATTAACTAATTAAAATCTGTAGATGGATAACCCAATTATTGTAATATTGTGCCTTGTCGCCAAGTCACCACTCATTTCTATATTTAGGGTAAGTCATCTTTTAGGTTCTGGTGCGATTTTCAGTTTCTCAGAATTTGTAACATTTTTAGAGGAAAATAAATTTGGTTTTGCTACATTTGTTTTTATTTCCAGTTTCTGAGTTTATTTTTCGAAGTAAAACAAGTTGTTAATTAATGTACAAGGTGGCCAGAAATAAAACACCCCTACTCTGACCTCCATGGATATCGAACTACTCAGTGTAAAGGCTCAAAATTTTGTACACATACTATTCAAAATATGGGGAAACGGATTTCACGAAAAAAAAATTAGTTCCTGAAATCACCGATAGGTGGCGCTGCACAACTGGAACTATGATCAAAAGACACAAATAATAATAAAAATTAAAATGTTTATGCGGAATGGAATGCTTCCATGCTTCCTTTTTAATTTTTCTGCCCCTTATGGAAAATAAAAATAGTAAAGAAGCTAGAACTCCCGTTGTAACTGCAATTTCATACTGTAACCAGAAAAATTTGCATAAAGCATGGTTAGAAGCCATGTTAAAAGGTGGGGAATGTCATTCTTATTAGTGATGGCTGTCACGCTGCCAGAACGCGCTTTGCTTGTGAAGTTGTTTTACGAGAATAAAGGAAATGCTCCAGCAGCACTTCGAGAGTTTCGCCGACTTAAGGATTTGCGTAAGGGACCATTGCTTCCACAAGCTCTCAGGAGAATGATCGCTCGATTCGAGGAAACTGGACATCTTGGAGTTCAGCCTGGTCGAGGACGCAAACCGGTTCGTTCAGATGTCGTTGAAGATGTTGCCACCGGTATTGTTGAACAGTCAATGGATAATGTTTTAGGCTGCAGTAGTGCACGTGCAGTGTCACGACACTTGGGTGTTCCCTATAGCACAGTGTGGAACGTACTCAGAAAAATGGTGCATTGTTTCCCGTACAAAATCCGCCCTAATCAACAATTGCTGGCCACAGACAGGGAGATGCGACTGACCTTTGCATTGACATTTCTTGCTAGAGTTGAAGTGGATGCATCGTGGCCGTGGCAGATTCTGTGGAGCGATGAGGCCCATTTCCACCTCAGTGGAACAGTGAACACCCATAACTGTCGCATATGGGACACGACAAACCCCCGTACCTTCCAAGAGATTCCACTCCACTCACCGAAAGTTACAGTCTGGTGTGGATTCACAGCCACATTCATCCTTGGACCGTTCTTTTTCGAAGAGGTTACTTCCAATGGCCTTGAGACATGTACCGTGACGGCCAACAGGTACAAAAGGATGCTCGAAACATTTGTTGTACCCCATTTGCAGCAGCGCCAATGCCTTGACACCATTACTTTTATGCAAGATGGAGCACCTCCACACATTGGACTCCCTGTGCAACAGTTTCTTCGCCAACATTTCACCACTGACAGAATAATCAGTCGCGCGTTTCCGACAACTTGGCCATCTCGTTCACCGGATCTTAATCCGTGTGATTTTTGGCTTTGGGGACACTTAAAAAACCTTGTTTATCGAGAACGTCTGATAACCTTGGCAGATTTGAAAGAGAGTATCAGTCTGCATGTGAGAAGCATCTCAGATGACCAGTTACGATCCGCAGTTGAACAAGCTGTCCACAGACTTCACATTTTACATCTTCAGGAAGGGAACCATATTGAGCAGCATTCCCTGCATCGATAACGTCCTTGCTTCATGTATGCTTGGTACTTTCAAATAAAATGTGTTTAAAACGTGTTTTTGTGTCTTTTCAGCATACGTCCAGTGGTACAGCGCCACCTATCGGTGGTTTCTGGAACTAAATTTTTTTTTCGTGAAATCCGTTTCCCCATTTTTTGAATAGTATGTCCACAAATTTTCAAGCCTTTACACTGAGTAGTTCGATATCCAGGGAGGTCAGAGTAGGGGTGTTTTATTTCTGGCCACCCGGTATATATGATTTAAGTGTTTTAGATGTACGAATATCTTAGTTTAAAATTTAGTAATTTTTAACTTTAGTCAGATGGAATTTTTAACCATAGTCAGATGGCTTAGCCAAATGTTTTGCCTCATTAATAGGATAAGATGATTTTTGATACATGTAATGTGTTTCTTGTTCGTAGACACAGAAAATGATCGATGGAATAATCTCTGGAACATTCCTATCCCAAATTTAAGACTCTTCCACAATATTGTTTTTATTTGTAAGATTATGCTCCAAATTATATTATATATTTTTAGTTATATTTGATTAGTTTGGAACAACATTACTTTAGAATTCATTTACGTATTGGAGCATTTTAAAAGTAAGTTTGGGATTGGCCTCTTAATTTTGAACCTTGTTCAGGTGAATCGAGTATGTGTTAGATCGTTCTCTTCATATTTTCAGTTTATCCAGTTGTCCGATGGTGTTTCTCGTCCTTCGAAACAGCGGATAATCCGTTGACTCGCATCTTGAATATTTCTGTACCAAATTTAAAAGTCTACCAGTAAGTTGTTTTGATTAGTATGATTGTGCTTCAAATTATATTATATATTTTTAACCATATTTTATTAGTTTAGAGCAGCAATATTTTAGCATTCATTTACGTATTGAGGAACTTTAAAAGTAATTTTTGGGACAGACCACTCAATTTTGAGCCTTGTTCAGGTGAATCGAGTATATGTGTTGTATCGTTCTCTTGTCATTTTAAGCTTATCCGATTGTTCGACTGTGTTTCTGTTTCGTAGAAACAGGGATGATCTGTAGACACGTATCTTGAATATTTCTGTACCAAATTTAATACTCTACCAGTAAGTTGTTTTGATTAGTCAGATTATGCTCCAAATTATATTATATATTTTTAGCTGTATTTGATTAGTTTGGAACAACATTAAATGAGGATTCATTTACATATTGGAACACTTTAAAATTAATTTTGGGATTGACCTCTCAATTTTGAACCATGGTCAAGTGAATCGAGTATATGTGTTGGATCGTTCTCTTCATATTTTTAGTTTGCCCGGTTTTGTTTCTGGTTCGTAGAAACAGCAGATAATTCGTAGACTCGTATTTCGAACACTTCTGCTCCGAATTTGTCTCTACCACTAGGGTGTTATGATTAGTTAGATTATGCTCCAAATTATAATATATATTTTTAGCTATATTTGATTAGTTTGGAAGAGCATTAAATGAGGATTCATTTACGTATTGGAGCACTTTAAAAGTAATTTTGGGATTGGCCTCTCAATTTTGAACCATGGTCAAGTGAATCGAGTACATGTGTTGGATCTTTCTCTACATATTTTCAGTTAATCTGATTGTGTTTCTGGTCGTCGACACAGGAATCCATGGAATCGTTTTTCGAACATTTCTATGACGAATGTAAAATTCATCCACTAGGTAGATTTGATTAGTGATATTATGCTCCAAATTATATTATAAATTTTTAGCTATATTTTATCAGTTTGGAATAGCATTAGTTTATAATTCATTTACGTATTGGAGCACTTTAACCATTGCGGTCCGATATCGAGTGTGGCTCGAAATTCAAGACAGTGCATCATTTTGACGTTTTATTTATTTATTTTTCAAATTTAATTGTGAAAAAAGCCTACAAGATGGTTAAGAAATGTAGATAAATTATTCAAAGTAATTCGACTTAAAAGAGTTATGTATGTATATTTTTTATAGCAATAAACAAATTTTTGTATTTAATGAATAATTTTTAATCTAATTATTTTTTGGATTCCTAAGGGTTAAAAGTAATTTTGGGATTGGTGTCTCATTTTTAAACCTTGGTCAGGTAAAACGAGTATATTTGTTGGATCGTTCTTTTCATAATTTAGGTTTATCCGACTGTCTGAACATAAGATTTAATAACAAGATAACGGCAGATGAAAGAAAGCTAAAAGGATATAACTTGGTGCTCAATTTTTAGAAGCCCATCTTTCAAATAAATTATGATCATCTATCAGCCTACTATCATAACCATATAAGCACAATCACTCAAAAATGTAATAACCTAATTATATGAAATATGAATGGGATCTCGTATCTGCAAGTGTAGTTCTGTATCGAATTTTTGCCAATCGTCTGGTAATTTGACAAACAAAATACATATTAAAATTAATGATACTTGTGTACTAATTATATTTTAAAGATAAATTTTCAAAGATTGTATACTCTTAGCCGTTTCTCCATAAATATTGCTAGCCAGTTGTATGCAATTAAGAATTCACAAATATATCTGTTAAAAGTATGCGAAAAAGTTTCGAAAATCACTTTCACTGGTTGTCCATTTACATTTCTATAATGTTCAACATAATAGACTTTTAATAATATTTCTGTATAATATTTTTTAAATGTTATATAAATGCTCATTTAACAAGTTAAATAAATTAATACAGTTTAATTTTTAATAATTTCAAAATTTTCCAAATTGTATATTGTAAAGAATATAAAAAATCCAAGTAAGTATTATTAAAAAAAGACAAACCATAATTAAAATTTCTAATTTTACATGTAAAAAGGATAAGTTCCATTTCTTTCGGGTTTTTTTAGAAATTTAAAATTATGATTAAGTTAGCTTAATACTTTGTTTCAAACGATTTACTTATTTATTTTATTTTATTCCTTAACTAAGGGGTTTGATTAAAGTTTTATTCATAATGAATGAAATTTTTATTCACTTGTCTGCACTAGCTAATAGATAAATCAATGATACGCTATGAGTACTGGCGTCCTGGCACAGAAGTAGACAGTCTGACCCCTGATCTGGGCGTCCCGTGTTCGAGTCCCGGTTAGGAAATGATTGTTTTGCTGTGTCCTATCTGTGAGGCGTGTGAATGTGCCCTCCTAAAAAAAGGGGTTGCGCAAGCGAATGCGATGAGCGTGTAGCTAGTCATACTCTTGGCCCTAGTTGGCACTACTTCAAACAAGAGATGCTTATTCCGGCATACATTCACTGATGCATCAGCGGACTTGTCCATGACAAGTGCTATTAGTAATAATAACAATAACAAAGTTGTGAGTAGAATTCTTTCTCATGAACTTGCAAGAATTTTTTTAATAATTAATCCACTCTGTTGAAAACTCCACAGGTTTATAATAATACTAAATAATAATAATAATAATTAAATGATGTTTCCTTAATTTATAGTTCCGTTTTATCGGTTTGTTGCAGAGGCTAATTTGCATATTAGAAAATTTTATTAAAAACTAGGTAAAATGAAACCTTAATTTATTTAATTTTCATTTTATTATATTTTTAGTACCATGTATTATATATTACTAAATATACATATAAATTATATATATAATTAGAAAACTGCTTGAAAATATACAGCACAAAAGAAATTAATTTTTTATTAAAAATCTTTGTAAAATGAAATATTTATCCATTTAACTCTAATTGCATTGTGTTTTAGCGCCATATATTATATCTATTCTTAGAAAACAGCCTGAAAAAATACCATACAAAAGAAATTACCCTAAAGAAATTCTCTAGAAATGGTCCGCGTTACGTTTTGATATTTCTCTTTAATCATTTTTAAAAGTTCTTTTTTCCTACTGGAGAACTTAAGTTTTTGCGCTCTCATTCCTTCATGATTTATTTCCAACTTCCTGTTTGAGAAGAAAAGAGATAAAACAGAGCTCAGTGAACATCTGATACCTGTAACACAACCGCCTGAGCAGGGGCTCGAGGCTACTTCGAATACATACATATATGTGGGTATTTCGTCGAAAAATATTCCAAGCTCCTGTATAGTTGGCTTTTCTTTATGCAGTATTTTTTTTAGCCTTCCAGTAGTCTTCTGATATTTCTCCCTTGTTTTTTTTTTTTTTCATCATGTGTGAGTTCTTCCGCTCACATACTACTTCATGTAGCCCGAGGAAAAGTGAAAATATTACGTGAATAGAATAGTTCTTTGTTTTGCCAAGATATAGATGCTTGGTTTATGGTAAGTAACGGTCAAAAATAAATTTCATAAATGCAATCTATGTTTTTCCAAACGCCTTTCTGAAGGAAGCTCTTTTATTCTTCGCATGGTAAGTAATGATAATTTAATATGGCTCGTCCATGTTTTGTGAAATCTCGAAGGAAGTTCCCATACTACTCGGTTGAAGTATGAGTTTTTATGAAAGGTAATGAAGTTGTATTGAAAAAAATATTTTGCCATTTCATTAAACAGAATTTATGAATAGATTTTCGGTTTTATGGGTGGCTTTTCCGATTAGGAATTGTTGTTTACTTTGTTTTGAAACAATTTTTTGTTGCCTTTATTTAATTAGTACTTCGTTACATTTGATTTCATTAGTTTTTTATTGTAATTCTGGTGAATATTTGGGAAATAATTCGCAACGATTAAAACTAACCATTCTATGCTAACATCATAATTGATTATGTAGTTCTTCTTTAAAATACTGATTCATGTTTCTAAGCTGAGTTATTCATTTAAGCTTTTAAATTATTTTATTTATTTAATTTATATCGAAAATTATTCTGCTTACCCATAAAACAATCAAAATATTATAATCACGAATTGCAAAAAAGCAGCATTATTTATTATTCTAATGTATACCCAATTTTACTTTAGTAAGACTTTGATTTTAATTTTTTTCTTTTTGCCAAATTCTAAAGTATTGCTTTGGAACGATGTTCTTTGTTTAAACAGTATGAGTTAAATATAACTTATAAACTTGTGTGTTTGGAGTGGATAGGTGATTTTTAACCTACCTTCAGATGAGGGGTTTCTGAGCCCTATGTGTTTTAGATGGATGACCTTTGAACTGTGTATGTTTTGAGAATGTAGGTGGACTGTGAACAGTATGTGTTTTAGAAAAGTGCGTGAATTATAACCATATGTATTTTGGGTAGGTAAGTGAATTCTATTTTCCATGTGTGCTTTAAATAAATTATCTCTGAAGCGATGGATGTTGGTAGGTGGACTGCGAATCCTTTTTGTTTCAGACAGATGATCTCTAAAATAATATTTGCTTTAAACAGATTTGAAATTTCTGAATTTTAAACATTTCGATGGCCCTGGAATAATGCATGTTTTGGACAGTTAGCAAACTATGAGGTGTATGTGCTTTGGATAGATATGTGAATCATGTGAATTTGGCAACTATGATGATAGATGAGTTTTAGCTATGAGTTTTACTGATAGATGGTCTGAGCCTTGATTTTTAATGATAGATGGTATCTGAATCATATATTCTTTGGATAGATAACATGTGAATCATGTAAGTTTTCAGAAAGAAAGTTGTAAACCGTGTAGATAGGCACCAGCTTTAAATAGATGGTCTCTGAATCATTTGTGTTTAAGGTTGATAGGTGGTCTATGAACTACTTTTATTTAGGGTTGATAGGTAGTCTATGAACTACTTTTATTTAGGGTT
>JAOUZG010043906.1:3669650-3690790 GCA_026289955.1 Argiope argentata | reverse complement strand
GTGTTTAGGGTTTGTAAGTGGACTATGAACCATTTGTGTTTAGGGTTGGTAGGTGGACTATGAACCATTTGTGTTTAGAATTGATAGGTGGAATATGAACCATTTTTGTTAAGGGTCGATATTGATAGGTGGACTATGAACCTTGTGTTTTAAAGATAAAGAGACTGTGACAGATGTGTAGCTTAGATTTATGGATAATTAGCATACGTGTTTAGGGAAGTTAAGTGGATTGTGAATTTGTGCACTTTGGATAGGTATTATGGGCCGTGTATGTTTTAGTACATAGTTGTATAGTGATCCCTCAAGTCTTCTAATTAATATTCTCTGAATTGTGTGTTATTAATCAAAGTCTCTGGGAATTATTTCTATAGACAATTGATACAATCTGTTATTTTTATTTACGAGGTTTATTGAAAAATACTAATAACTTTAAAAATATCTGAATTCTATTAAAAAAACGTATATAAAATGTCGGTAGTTTAAATGTTGTCATTTTCAGATTTTCGTAAGCAAATTTGTTTTTAAGTTATATTTAAATTTACTTCTCAAATAAAAATATACAGAATTAAATAAGGCGATTATTTTTGGTACTACTTAAAACGCAGTAAGTTGTGGATACAAGTTTCCTTTTAATGCTCAAGACTTGAAAATTTTTAACATTATTGAATGAATGGTCTTTATGCTCTAATTGATCAAATTGAGCATTTAAAAAAATTAAAATCGTATTAGAATGGGTTATTAATTTTGTAAATTTTCTATTTTTCAATAGTTTAAACGTGTAACAAAAAGATTGTCAAGCTTGGGTTAGTTTTTGATTCGTGATTTAATTACTCACAATTAATCATTGATAACATTTTAGAGCTCAAACTGATATTTCAATAAAATAAAACATTTATTTTTACAAAATAATTTCAGTCATTTTTAGTTCTATTGTAAAAATTAGCACTCAGTACTATATATGTGTAAAAAGTGAGAAAATACTACACGGAAGAAGAAAAATTATCTGTGAATAAGTGTAACTGTGAATATGTGTAAAATGTGAGAATATCTGTGAACTGTAATGATTATTCCAATAAGAAACAAAATCAGTTTACGTCCTGCTTATATCAAAGCAAAATTATAGCTTTTGTCCTGTATGACTGCGCTAATAAAACATTCTTAGTAAAGAGCATGACAATAATGGACATATTTAATATCACTAGGCCATAAGATTTTCGTATTTAAAGGAAATCCACTGATGTCTTATTTTTCACAATCTCCGTCTTCCCCTAGCATTCAAGCTTACATGTTACAAATATCTAACGATACCAATTCAATAACTTCATAAAGAATGCCATCCGCCAAATAAATAACACTGTTATGCAGCTCGCCCATTTATCCTTTTTCAATGACGTTTTCAAGAAAGAAACAAACTTTCTTTCCTTTTCTTTCTTTCTTTCCTTTTATTTTCAAAAGAATCATGGATTACATAAAGAGCTGAACGTCTACAAGTCGTCCAGTCGCACAGTCTCCCGTCTTGTAGACGACGTGTCGCGTCGTCAGGCGGGGACCACTCTTCGGAGAGGGGAGGAGGAGAGAAGGTCGACGAGCTGGAGGGGCGCAGAAAGTATTGAACTTTTTAAGGAGACGAAAGGAGGAGCAAATCATGGGAATACCCGAATATTAGTGAGATAAATGAAGA
The DNA here is from genome assembly GCA_026289955.1 of Argiope argentata. NCBI lineage: Eukaryota > Metazoa > Arthropoda > Arachnida > Araneae > Araneidae > Argiope > Argiope argentata. Next base: position 3,689,109 of record JAOUZG010043906.1, on the reverse strand, counting down.
AAAAAAGAACCGAAAAAAAAACAAGAAACTGAGGGTTGAATGCTCTCAAAAACATTTTTCGGTTTGGAACAACTTTCAAATACTTTGTACATTTATTTTATTTAAGAAAAAAGTAGCGCAATATGTATCACTTTGTTCTAAAACCGGCAGTTTAACAAAAGTGGATAGACATTCTTAGTTCTGGAAGAAAAAAAGTAATTTCCGAATATTTTTCGTTTTGGGTGACCCAGTTTCTGATGATGAAAACAAAGTTTATTACTTGGAGATAAATATTGAACGGAATTTTTTGAGTATGACGCACAATCGTAAATTACTTTCTGCGAGTTATTGCTTCTTATAAATCATTACTGGTATTGAGATGATTTTCCTCGAAAAATTTCATTTTATATTCTAAAAAATATTTGTAAAAGTTCCTCACGCGTATAAAATTGCGGCACGAATCTGATGAGGGAAATAACTAAGTTATATTCCTGCTTGTTATACATATTTTATGTGTTTCTGATGTTATTATATTTAATGATCGAAACATTTTATGGAAATACTCGCTTGAAAGTGTAGACGTTAAAATATTCAGACCCTTTAATGTAAATAATATTCCAGAAATGTATTGAACGATGTTCTGTTTTAGGCAAATACTTTGTGAACGTTGTAAATGACTTTTTCTTTCTATGTAGATATATAGTATGCATATCATTTACAACTATGTATTATCTAGAAATGTTGCAGTTCTCAGTTTGAGCGTAAGAGCAAAAATTTGAAAGGAATAGTTTGTTCAAAAATGAATTGAGTGAAGAAAATTTAATATGTATAAAATAACTTGGTTTTGAATATATATTTTCTTAATAACACTATTCATAGTAAAATAAATTTCCGTTCTTTTTATAATATTAACAAAGGGTACTTTCTTTTTTATTAATTTCTCTTCAACAAAATTTTTTTAAATGATTTATTTTTATCTTCAAATTAATATCACTTTAAATTCTAAAAAAATTAAATTACTTTTTGTAGTATAAGGGTTGTTTATTTTCAATCTCCGATGGACCTTAAAAACACATAAAACAATTCAAAATAAAAAAAAATTATTTGTTATTTTTTTACTAAATTGATTCACTTAATTGAAGATTCAAGATTTCGACACTTCTGTGGATAAAGGTTATCGATCCTCTCTTTAAAAATATTCCCTCCAATGAAATGAAATCGGCACTAATTTTAAGTATTTTCATCTGTATGAAAATTTTAGTCTGTTTGTTAGTTCAATTTAAGGAGGAGGTAAAAATCGTTCGTTTCTAACTACATTTTTGATGAAGACGGACATAGATGCAAGACTATGAAAGTTAAAATTTTTTATTCCATTAGTTTTTCCCGCGATTTGAAAGAAATGTAAGATACTGGAATCCCAAGCAATGGTTCGCTGATCAAATTGCGACTTTCAAATATGAATATTTGCTTCATATTCTTTTCTTATAAGAAATCTAAAAAAGATTCGAGTATTCAAACAAATGCTTAAGAGAATCGAAAAGCATTGATAACAAGGCCCCTAAAAGAGATATTAGAAAAACCGATTCCCCTAAATAACAAATGATTGAATGTTCATAATGATTATATCGGGAAACAACCCTATTTCAGCACAAATCTTGGCAATAAAATTATTTCCTTCACTTTACTTGACTTTTTTCGGATTTATTGAAGATTTAAAAAAAAAACTCCACATTTACAAGGTAAAATGTATTTTGCCGTAATATTCGACAGTATTACATGTTTTAAAATAGCGTCCTGGCAAAGAGTTAGCGCGAATTTCCTGTGATCTGGGCGTCCCGGGTTTTAGTCACGGTTCGGGCATGGTTGTTGGGTACCTACATATTATACCGTCTTCGCCAACGGTTTAGTAACTTATTGGCGACGGATTTAAATTTGGTGATAAAGATCAATGCATTGTCGGATTTCCATAATTGGCAGTTTAGCAACTCATTGGCGATGACTTCAAATTTGGCGATTAAGTTGGATGGTCTAATACCTAAGTACCAGTTGTTGTATTTCTATCTGTGAGGTGCATTAATGCGTCACTCAATAAAGAGAGGCTGTGCAAGCGAATGCAAAGCACGAAATATCTAAGTCGTACTCTTAGCCCTAGTTGATCTCTAGAACAAACAAGAGCCGCTCATTCGGCTTAAATGGCTGACAGATCTGTCATAAGTCTTATAGAGTGCCGAAAGTAACAACAACAATATGTTTACAAGCAATATAGCTATTGAAATTCACCTAGCAAAAAAACGATCGTTTTCCTTTTTTCATGAAAATTAAGATTCATTGTAGCAAAAAATGGGAAATTTAAACTACCATGGTAATAAATTTCATTTTAATAAAATATGATGAGGTTTTCAAGCCATATAAGGAAAAATCATTCTCACCAACATTGTCACCAGTGTTATTTAAGACAATCTAAGAAAAGAAATGTGCATAGATATCACCAGAATCACTAATAATTTCATAAAGAAAATATTGAAACATCAAAAATTACCTAAAGTATTTTAAAAAAACATAAAATGTGCCCCCGTCTTAATGAATGTACAACCAGAACAATTCATTCTATCTCCATGTAAATAAACATTCAGGAAATTTATTTAAATTAAAATTTCCCTTTCAACATTTGTTATTATGGGGCACAAATGGGGAATTAAGTTTAAATCGAAATTCGTTTCTATAGATAAATTCTGAATATTTTTAAAACTTAATTTTTTCTTATTATTCTGCAATTGTAAAATCATTCAAGCCATTAAATTTATAGAAATTCAAGCAACCTTTATTTTTGGTATTTATTTATCCCTCATATTCATTTTGGTGGCAATTTGTGAGAGAATATATATTTTTTACAATTTGATAAAGAAATTTCAACTGTTTGAAGTAACTTTACAAGTGCAGGAATAAAAGTATCATTAAAATTATTTGCTATACTAACATAATGGTAAGGTAACTAATAGCTAATGATTTTCATAATTTTTGTATTTAATTGTACTTTAAGGTACATTTGGATTAATTTTAATTCATGATCAAATTTTCGGATATGTTAAGTGATAGTTTCAAGTGTTGAATTAGGGTTTGAAAAAAACTTAATGATTAAATGAAGAGAGAAATAACCAAACTTAAATATCTAATAAGTTAAAGGTAAACCTATAGAGAACCAATAGAAACCAAACCAGAATGGAGAATATTTTTTTTCATGTTATTTCGTTAACATTAAAATAATAAGTATACTGTAAAGCTTGCTTCTAATTAACTCACTTATTTGACAGTAAAAGTAAAATACATTTTAGTTATCATCAAATAGATATTTTAATCATTTTGAACATTCTTTCCTGTATGTGCAATATATGCATCCAATTATTAGATGTAATAGATTCATTTTTATAGTATAGTGAATGGGATCGTGATATAAAACTGCATTAAAACTCCATACAACGCTAGGTAATAAATTGCAGAAATTTCTTTAACAGGATTATACATGATAAAAAGAATTTACGCACAGTACAGGTTATGATATAAGTTTTAAAAGAAAAAAATTAAAATCACAAAACGTATTTAATCTGGGAAATTTTTTCGTGTCCATCGTGTAATAAGTATATTATGTTAATGATATTATTATGTTTACGACTTTAACATTACTTTGCAAAGGAATATGGGAAGTAATTAATCCTAAATAAAACACGCAGACAAAAAATACTAAAACATAATATTTTCAAGTATATGTATCTACCAAACCTTAAAATTTAATTTTAACAACAACAAATTACAGACAAAACAATTATATTTAATATCATTAAAAAGTGCATGTGCATGACCCCTACAACTAAAAAAATACTATGTAAAATAAACTTTAACATATTTGGAAAAATTAATGAAATTAGAGAAAAATTGTATAGAAAATTATTGATATTTCTAGAAATGTGATTTTCTAAACAATTATAAATTTAATTTTTGCACAATGTTATTCTTTGAAATATTGGAAAAAGGAAGAAAAAATCTCAGACATAACATTTCTAAATTGAATAATGCGTAGCATAAAAAATGACCAAATAAATCATCAGAACGTTTTATAAAAATACACATGTTTACATTGATAGTTTTTGCACATTAATTTAATAAAGAAAGTCGTTGAAAAATGTGGTTTTAAATTAAAGTTATTTTAATGAAATAAATTCGAGAATTCCCTTCAACAAATTAATATTTACATAATTATTTACCTGTGTTCTCTTTAATGTGCCTGCTAAAATCCTTCAAAGACTAAAAGTCAAATTCTTTATTAAAGAAATAATTCAGTATTTTCAATAATATGCAATTAAACGTTTCTTAACTATTAGTTAAAAAAATCTTTCGTACTCTGATTCAGCGAATTTTAACGAATTTTCAGTATTGCTTAAATTTTAGAAATTCAAAAAAAGTTATTTCTTTTACTTCTTAAAAGATTATCATTAAACTGATTAAATCTTTATTAACGTTATCAAGAACATAAAATAACTCCCAAAAGTTTCCTATGATTGCGTCATTCTTCATAATCTTTCAAAAGATTCCTGCATAAAAGTTACGATTATTACTTCATTCGACTGATTATAATTTCATTGAATCGATTAATTTTTATTAAATTATTATATTTTTTGTTAGGAAGGGGGGGATCGAAAACTTATTCTATCAAGATTATTCAAATCGAATTTAAAACAAAGCATTGCTTGTTTGCGTCATTTTATTGCATCTCCATTTTATTATGTGTGCAATTTTTAATATTTTCCATTAAAACTCTTTAAGATAGAAGTTATAACGTTTTTTAATAATATATTATGAAATAATTAGATTGCTTCGAAACTTCAAAGAAGATAGCATGAATTAAATACGAAAATATTAAATTTTAAGGAAACTCGTTGGATTTAATTGGATTATTCCACCAATCCCAGATGACTATAATTTTTGAATCAAAAGCAAATATTTTTAATTACTCGGTAGTAATTACGGGGTCGCCCTATTTTTATAATATATTTGTCATTTAAATATAAATTTTAACTAAAGTGGATTCATAGACTTTACAAAATCTTTTGTACAAAATGGCACCAATGAATTCAGATTACTAATTTTTAGAAGCTGTAAAGAATGCATTGATAGACTGAGAACATCATAGTTTCCAGTTTCTTTTTTTTTTCTTCACAAAATTTTTGCAAAATAATTTCCATAATTTTGGTCCAGATTGGCTTGAGACTTTAGTTTTAGAAATATTGCAAAATATTAGCCCATTGAAAAGAGATGCACTTCAAACTAATTGGCTCATTTCAAGCGCATGCATTAAAGTTTAATTTTCCCTCCTTGGAGTCAATCTCGAATTACTGATTTGTAAAAGGTCAACTCAAGATCGTCTGAATGTAATAATAAAACCTGAAGATCGTTATTTGCCCATAAAGTCCACCGAAAAGAGGAAAAGAATACCACTTATTTGCAATAAGTTTTTTTCTGGTATGTAAGACGCGACATGTCGACACAAATTCTGGAGGCATCGAAGATACTTTTCTTTAAATGGACGATAAAACTCGATGCCATAAAGATTTTCTTTTAGAGGACTGGCTTCTGTGGCATCTATTGAGCATTTCAAGAGGTCAGCATGCTCACTCAATCAGAAACAAGAAAATAATGAATTGTCAATCTTAGGATGATACTAAGTTGTTTGTTGCTCAGTTTGAAGGAATTACTGATAATGCATTTTTTTGGAAGAGATAATTGCATGGGTCGTTAAAAGGAACTACTGATATTGCTATGAGTTGTAATATTAATTCTCCAAACAATTAGTGGTTAAAAAGTGCAGTTTACAGATAGTTCTAAAGGGCGCTGAATGGACTCTGATTCAATGAGGTTTATCTTGGTAATAAACACTGTGATTATTGGTGAATTAATAATAAGTTGGCAGTTTGGCCACTAAAATGAGAATATTGGAGATAGTACCATTAGCACTCGTGTTCCAGTGGTTGTTCTAAAAATGCAATGCCCTATTAGAGGAAATCTAAACATCCCAGAGTCAAAGTCATTAGGGTTCAGGTGAATCGAGAGACTTGAGTAGTTGAGCGAAAACTTGGTTTGAAAAGTTCTTTCTGAGATTTTGTTTTGTCCAGATTTATTTAATAATGATTTGCTGCCTGTTTTTTACTAATTACTGCAAGTGCCATTCTTGTGTGCTACCCGGGAACTATCGGGTTTAAAATTTAGCCAAAATAAAGTATTTTCTCTTTACAGTGACAGTTTAATTTTTCATTGTTAAATCCATGACTGGATATTTCCACTGTTTTATTATCTACACTTTACTTTAGAATGAGATATTTCATTTCCCCTTTTGCAATCTGTATTTAACACAGTCATACATTTAAAAAAATGCAGAATTTATGAAATATTTTTCAAACGTAGATAAAAGGTATCATTTCTCATTGAATATATTATCGATTTATGTCCATTTCCAACCTATTGAAATATCTAAAATATATCTTAATAAACATTTAAATTTTTGGTTGATTTGTAAAATGGTCGAGTTATTTTCTTTGACTGCACAAGAATTAAACATATAGAATTCTTTCAACGTAATAATAGAAAAATGTTAAAAGAATACATTGCAATTTTTGCACTCTTAATGAGTCATTAGGTCACATTTTTCACCCACACTGACACACTCTGTCACATCTTTTGGTGATCAAGTCATGGTTGCTCCATCATGATAATCCGCCGGCTCACAAGTTTCTTCCCTTATCAAATTACCTAGTTAAACATCGCATTTCTTTACTTCAAAAGCTCTTTTTGTCTTTTTTCTGGGTGATAGTTTCTTCGGATCAGTAATTCTCAAGCTTCGAAGGAGTGAGTCAAGAAACTATGAAACTGCTGGATTATGTGGTAAAAAAAGCTTGACAAAAATGCATTGTACTTCGAATGAAATTCTAAAAAATAAATTCTTTCATCGTGTATTCTGTTGTTGTTTCTTGTGACTTGTTCATGCTGTTTCTATATACAAGATCTCTGAGTTAGTCAGCGATTTAAACCAAATAAGCGTCTCTTTTTTTTGTAATAGCACCAACTAGGGCCAAGAGTAAGACTTCTACTACTCGCTCATCACATTCACTTGCGCAACCCCTTTTTTCTGAGAGTGCAAAATTGCACACCTTACAGATTGAACACAAATGTTTAAACTTGTAAAGTAAAATGCCTACAGTAATCTCTATTGACACATACTTTTATTGATTGTTGTTGTTGTTGTTTCTTATGGCACTTACCATGGACATACACGCTGATGAAGCCACCAATTTAAGCCTAATCAACGTCTCTTGTTTTGTAGTAGAGCCAAATAGGGCTGAGAGAACCACTTTTGCTACTCAGTCATCCCTTTTGCAGGGGTTTACATTCAAACACCTCACACAGAAGAACAACCATGCCCAAACCAGAACTAGAAACCTGGTCGCCAAGCTCTGAGGGAAGACTCGCTACCCCTATACCAGGATGCCATCATCATGTATTCTTCTGCACTAAAATAAATTCCGAGAATTTTTGAAGGCAATAGTTTAAAAATTCATTTCAAATTTTTTATTTATATTATAATAAAAATAAGATAATTTGAGATCCAATTTACATTGAACAATTCTTAAAAAGAATCTATTTGCAGTTTTTGTATTCAAAACTTTTATATTACAATAATTCTCATCTGCCCAAGTTTTTGAAGTCAATGATCTCTAATTTTCACTTTCTATTTCTGTAGTCCCTCAATTTGAGGGGCTTTCTTAAAGCTCATTATCACATTAAAATCGACACATTCGTAGAAACAGAATGTTTCGAAAACGAACTTAAATCTGTATCAACCTCTTTCCCCTCACCCGTCCGGGATCTTATTCTTCAAGTGGAACAAAAGAGCTCACTGGTGTCCCCGTGTCATCTCAGCACATCGCGACCGACACATTATCAGCGTCATCTTTGAAGAAAGACAATTAACTTCTGCTGTGCAAATATTTCGCCCGATTCCAGCTCTTTTATTCTCTCTGCAGACCCTCGTCGTCGCCTTAATATTCAAATTAATGACACTTTTCACCCTTCGCTTATTTCGTATGCAAGCTCTGGAGTCGACGAGTCTACGCGGAATGAGAAATGGGCAGTCATTTGACACGAGCATTGCTCGACGAGCTCTGTAGGTCATTAATACTTCGCCCCAGAGCTCAATAGCGGGGACTAAGACGTTAAGTTGTTCTGCCTTGCTAGCAATTTGTTAGTTCTCAGTTTAGAGGGCCCTTGGATGAAGGGCTTTTATAGACGAATTAAAAAAGGCATTTTTGTTGTTTGTGATTTATTGTATCGCCACTTTAGAGCGAGTGTCCTGAGTCATCGGATCCCCACCTCTCCCTTTTGTATATGTCTGTAAGGATTATTTTTATAGATTGTATCCTTTGTTTCAAAATGCTGGAGTTTGTTTTAAGTGCTTTATTTTGATATGAATTAGCGGAGTGAGACTGGAAAAATATCGTGGTATTAATGATTAAAAATCTACATTTAGTTTTATATTGTTTAATATTATAAAATTAGCCAAAATGTTATTAAAATTTTTTTAAAAAAACTAGTTATATATTTTTTAATATTATAAAATTAGCCAAAATATTATTAAAATAGTTATTAAAAAACTAGTTTTATATTGTTTAATATAATAAAATCAGCCAAAAAATTATAAAATTAGTAAAAATATTTGGGCCAAGTTAAAAAACAAAAAGATGTATTCATTACAATTTTTTTTTGTCTTTATTTTTACTCAGACAAGTTCAAATTCCTTTTTTTTCTCTTCGGTACATTCTTGGTTATAAATGGAATCTTGTGTATTTATTTTCTTGCATTAACTATCTTAAAGTCAAATAATGAAAACAAAATAAGAGAAGTAAAATCACAGATACTTTAGACACAAAATAAAAATGTAATGATTGATCAAAGGGTTAAATAGTATAATTACTGCACATAAGTACAATAGAATACACATAAATTATTAATATCCTTTATATGCGTAAGCTGCCTTTAAATAAAAGGTAACAACATTTATATTTAAGGGCATAAATATCTAATGCCCAATCAATATTATAAACATGTAGCTAAACTCACTGCAGAAGTTTATAAACCCAAATTTTTTATTCGAATAAATTTCAGTAATTACTTTTTAACGTTCGTTAATATGACTACATTTTTACTCTTTCCTGAAATACCTTTGGTAATTTTTCATTTATTAATGTACTTTTTCAACAATTTTGCCTAATAAGTTTGTATTATTTTTAGGTTATGCTACAAAAAAGAACACACATTTAAAATGTTTTGCGAATTTCGAGACAGCAACAGCTTTAAAATTTTAGAAAATACATCAGAAATTTTTTTTGTTCATTTATTTCCTTTTATCTATACTTCCTTTTATTAAATAGTAAAGTAAAAGAAATATAACCTTTAAATGCAATTTTTTGAGCATTTGATTTAAATACTTTGTTACAATTACAATTATATACTTAAATACTTAATATAAATTAAATACGTAAATATAATTTATTAAAATACTTTTATTTTGAGTAATAAAAATTCCTGTTAAATGATTTTGTATGATAATAGAATCTACATTTTATAAATAAAGGAATTTCAAAAATATGAAAAAAATGTCGATATTCCACCAGGAAGTCGCCTATTTTCTAAAAATATACATTTTAAAAGCGAAAAACACTATTAAAGAAAACGAGTATTCAATATTTCATCGTTCCTGCTATGCTTAGTAAAAAGGCTTAGTAATGGGAAAAATAAAATATCTTTTTATTCTACTGAAGACTATAATTTTTTTTCTGGGATTTTTTTAACGCTGTGTTTTTCTATAAAATTGAATTATATCGAGATATTTTCATGGTTTAAAATCGAATTATTATTTTATTTATCATCTTATTTTTTTAAAAATTACTTATACTTTGACATGTTGATATTTTTAGATAAAATAATAAGTCTGCTACAAATTATAAACGGGGGGTGGAAAATAAATGTTTCATGGAATTTATTATTTTCTGAAACGGGCAAATTTAAATGTTTATATTTATTTATTTATTTTGATATATCCAATGCATTTACACATATCCGTATAAATAAAAGTGTGCACTTTCGAACAGAACTAAAATTACTTACAATTAGAATTATTCAATAAAATAATCGCAATTGAGTAATTATAGTTAGTGTAGAAATAAGTTTTATCTTAGAGTAAAATTAAATAGATCATTAAATTACATTATGAATAACTAACCTTCTTTAGCAACTGGTTTATGGGAGTATGTTCATTTAAATACTTTATCAACCTCACTTTGAAAGACACCTCGACAAACTATACTGAAATTTAAAATTTCGATAGACAGTAATTTTACTATTATTATTAGAAATGCTATTTTACATCGTTCTGCTCATTGCATTATACAACTCCTCTATTGTCTGTCAACTCATGTAAAATTTGAAATTTAATTTTTAACCGAAAGTGATAAAATTTCAACTAAAACAACAGTCTTCTTTCTGAAAATATTCAAAAATAGATACATTTTAAAACGTTTCCATCATTTCTTAGTTATAAATATAAACTTTAATCGTTATATTAGAGAAATTGCGTAAAAACTCGAAAAAATATATGAAAATCAAATTGAATATAAAAGCCATATCTCCACACTTTAATCAATAAGAGTTAATGAAAAATTCACAATGGTATTTATGTGTTAAAAAGGAAAGCGATTATAATTTTTTTACATGACTGAAATATTTTGTTGTAAAATAAATTTAAAAATAAAAAAAGAATAAAATGAAATCTGCTACGCATATTTCAATGTAGAATTTCTAGTAGAAGAACATAATTTCTTGAACGGCCAAGTACCACTTGCTAGTGCAAGTTAAATTATATTTTTATTCATTTTTTCCATAGAATTAGTCACTTTAGTATTGTAAATGATTAAAAAAAGTTTGTCTAGCTTTTATTTTTTAGAAAATATCACATTTCCTATTTATTTCATTTCATATAATCACGCGCTTAAAATGACATTTATTTAGGTTTTATTTGCTGTAGCATTTTTAATCAGACAATCGCTCAGTATTTTTTTAAATCAGAGTTTTTATAAATGTAATGGTAACGCGTTATTAAAAGCTGATTTTGTTTTAAAAAGCTATGAAATTAAAAGAATCTGTTAAATTTTCTCAAATTCATAAAAACGGAACCAATTTTCTTTAAAGAAGGCAATAATTATAATCAATTGGTTATAATTTCCTAATAAAGTTCCCGAAATAATTTTCTTCACTATAAATAAAACTTCTAAATCATTTAAGATTTATATGAAATGTGTCACAGCTTTTTAAATACATTTTATAAATAACAATATTCTAATAGTATTTTTAAATTCTTATTTATAAAAAATAATATTCATTTATTTTCATAGAGGGCATTGTCAAAGGGAGGTTTCCTTTCTTATGTGTTGTCATATGGGCATTAAACACTAAATTTTTAAAATATTTTTTTTAATTATTCCTTCTATTAATATATAATCGAAATGGTTTTTAAAACTCTTAATAGAAAAAAAAATATTTCCTTATATTTTTGCATTACACTTTTAGAAAAATATCAGTAAATTTTCTTATTTTTCCTTGATTCAATTAAAAGAAATATTTTGCTTTCTTTTTTTTCTTTTTCTGAAAAATATTTGTTTTCAGTTATAACTAAAATTTTTCATTATGATCAAGAATTTTAAATTATCATTTTATAAATTAATTTGTAATATTTAATATATAATTTAATAGTTTTTTAAATTTTTAATAAGAAGAAATTACTGTCAGAAATTTCAGAAAGGAATTTTAATTAGCATTATAAGATATTGTAATTTAAATATTATTTTTATTCTATTTTCTTCCAAAAATATTTATAAATTCTAAATAGAATCTTCATAAACTTTCAAAATATTTCTTATTTAGTGTAATATGATTACAGTTAAACTAAATTTTTAAGAGCATTTCTTTCAAAAATTTTAAAATAAAAAAAATGTACCACAGTTCATAGCAAAGAACTTAAATTTATTTGAAGATGAGTAATTTTTAGAAAGAATCATTAAAAAACTTTTTTTCCTCCTTTTCTCGTTTATTCATATTAATGACTTTATAATTCAGATTAATGATATTCAAATTAATGTCACTTTCTTCTTTTAAAAAAAAACCTTTTAAAAACCCCTTCAAGAATTTTTGAATAAAAAAGAGGATTAATATATCCTCTTGTCGAGGAAAAGTTGATAAGGCATATTTATTTTTAAGTAGGCTTTAAGCTTCAACAAATTTTCATAAATGAGCCTTAAAGCTTTCCTGTTTAAAATTTTTCTGTGAAAACCCTTTTAAATTTTGAGACTGCAAAATTTGAGTTTTGGAAAGAACTTGAAATTCTCATTAAATTTAGTTTTTTAAGTCTGTTTCTATTTAAATAAATATAAATTGTTATTTAATAAAATGTAGCACATTATCCGGACATCATTTGTCTTGGCCAAAGTTTTTTTTAGTGTTAATAGGCAATAATAAACCAGTATATTTCGAAAAATTTGTTTTCCTGACTCTTGAAAATATGTTCGTTTCAAATACACGAATTCATCAATATCTTCAAATCGACATTTTAACCAAGGCAATACTTTTACAACATAAACATAATAAATGAATCTATAAACTTATAATTAAGTATAGTAGTTTTTTTTGAGCAGGAAGATATTGAAACGTGGGTAAAACCTTATACCTATCTACTGTGTCTTATCTAAAACGGGAACACACACGCACGCACGCACACACACACAAACAAACAAACAAAAAACACGTATTTGTGTTCGGAACGTACTTACTTACTCCTGTTTGACCTACTATAAAAGTATTGCCTAGGTTAAAAAGTTGTTTTGAAGATTTTGATGAATTCCTGTATTTGAAACGAGCATATTTTTAAGAGTCAGAAACACACGTTTTTGGAAATATGCTTGTTTATTATTGTCTGTGACCACTCAAGAAAAACTTTGACCAAGACGAATGAAACTTTTAGAAATATTCTTGTTTATTTTTATCTATGAATACTAAATAAAACCTTGACCAAAACGAATGAAATTTGGAATATAGTCATTAAACCACAATTGTAGATTCCTTTCAATTTATGAATGAAATCCAGTCATGTCGGATTGTCCTAATATATGTCAAGATAATAAATACAAAACGAATGCAGCTAGAAGGATGAAACACATATTTTGCATCTGAAGAGTATATATTTGCTCTATTTGAACCAAATCTATAAAAGTGTTGATTGACTGTTTCTATCTACTTTCACAAATATATAAATGATATCAAAAAGACTATGATTGAAATATAAGTAATACAATTTGTTGTTTTGTTACTACATTTTTAGTTTTGTTTTAAATTTGGCTTTTAATTAATTGGGGAAATATATATATTCGATCTTCAGGTACTATAACCACATTCTTGCGATTAAATTTTTAAAAACAATTGCCAGGGATAACAGCATAGATTCTGTAAAAGTGCAAAATTTACATTAAACGTCAATACTTCTTAACAATTGTTAGCTAACTCATTGGTAGAAAAATTTATTAGCACGATGTTAAGCGAAGGGGAAAGGTTCATACATACTATACTAATATTTGGAGGTTAGTCCTCAGTTCTTGTGATTTTTGGTTTTTGTTTGTATAACTTATCCGAATTCAATTTCTGACTGCAGCAATTTCTGCAACACCAGAAATACTCACTTTTATAAAATATCAGTCCAACATATTTATGAATTAGAACAAGCACATAAAACAGGTCTTGTTCTAATTATCATTATCATTATATTAATGTATGACGAAGATTTCCCTCAATTTTACTAGAACAATACTCAATTTAAATTGTTCGAAATTCGGTTATAAATATTTTCGAAGCCGATATATTTTTAATGATATTCTCCATTGTGACAACGAATGCATTTATAGATATTTTAATTTTTCCTTCCTTAATAAATTCTATTTCACCCATCCATGTTTAAATTCAGTAAATTCTATGCTTGGCAACACTACGAAAGCTTAAAACGTCAACATTTAAAAAGAAACCATTCCTTTTAAGTCTGATGTCTTATTTTATGTATATATCTCATATTTATTCCACAATAGCCTGTAAGTAGTTACGTTAAAAATAGCTGAAATTCGTTGTTATTCTTCATATGAATAGCTTTTTTAACAACACTTTTTGTACAAAGTGAAATAGCAGTCCCTGTTTAATGTTTATTCTGAAATAGACATTAAAGCAAAGAAACCTGGATAATGAGCCGTGTTTCTCTAACAGAGTTTAGTTATTATAATAAATACAACGCGTTTTAAGCAGAATGGTGTTTTGTTCTGGTTGAGTTAACTGGTTACTAGTTAATAAACTGTACACACATACAAATTTCCTTTATTAAAATAATAACATATAATATAATTATTTCTCTTTATATTGGTATTTATTACGGCTAATTATTTTAAATAGTTTTGTTGTACACAAAATTTATATGGTACAAAATGCTCATTTTCGAAGTTAATTAAATATATGCTTTATTTGAAGGAAATATTCCGATATTTTTTTTCTTCCTTTTTTAAAAATGCTTAAGCTTAGTTACAATAGTTATGTTAAGAATTTTAACTTAGAATTCCTTTATGAAACTTTTCTTATTTTAAGATCATTATTTGCGAAAGCTTTGTTCAGTGATTAAGTAATTTGCCGTGTAATTGGTTTTCTTTTTAAAACAACTTAAAAACCCTTTTCTGAAACTGCTGTCTATTCTCTTTCCGTTATTGTGGATGAAAATGGGCCATTTTGGAAAGAAGGAAAAAAATGGAAAGTTAAGAAGGAAAGTGTATAAAACTTAGAAACATTACCTTATTATAAATTCTTATTCTTTGCCTTAATTATTATAAAGTTGTAGGGACTAGTTGCCAAACGAAATCTCATGCGAAGATGACAAACCTTGGAAAACGCTGATTTCTTAAAGGAAAAAAATTACTCTGTCACTTTATATTACCTGCGATGTTCTTCTGAAATGAAATTTGTGATATAAATGTGCAACAGCAACGACGTGCAAAACTATCATTTAGAAACTCGCATCATTTTTAATTATTTAATGCTGTTACAAATATTTCGCTTAGAATTTTTCTTCCATTGTTGCTGATTGCAGTATGAAAATGTGATTTATTTCTTCATAATTATAAGAACTCAATTAAATATATGCTATTAATAAACATACTGAATGACTGAATATTTTTTCAAAAATATACTAAAAATCATTAAGAAATAAAATTAGTATAGTTAAAAAAGAAATTTTTCAAGCTTAAATGTGAGGAAAATTAATTTTTTTGCAGCATTATTTTTCATAATTATAGAGAAAAAAGTGTTAAGTTCTTGATTAATTTTAATTTAAATGTTTTAAAATTCACTTAAAGGTGTACAGTTCTATTCCCCAAGGTTCTTTTGTGTCAAATTTATTTATGCCTTTGATACTTTTGATACTCTAAGCCAAACGATCCTATTAAAACATGCATACACACACATTCAACTTTACTATTAGTAGATAGAGATAGAGATTATTTTACATCTATATTAAAACATTTTATTACTCATTTCTAATTGTTTCACCTGTTCAAAATTCACATAAAGTATAAATTTTTAGAGTTTGTAGGGAAAAAATCAATTGTTAATGATACAGAAGGGTAGTACTTCGTACAATTTATAAATTTGTGCATTATATCAATATTTTATTGATTTGTCTATGTTTCTGGTTCCAATTTCTTAAAAGCTTCAGACTAGAATGAAATAAAACAAGTCAAATGTGGAATGCTTCGATTTATTTTCCTGTAAGTGGGTCAAAAAAGCATTTATTTATTACACTATTAGAATAAATAGATGTTTTAAGCATTCCAGAGTAATACATATACCTATCCCCGAGCCTCTATTGCCATATATTTTATATTTTGTCTTTCTATAAAATTTACTTACTTTAAAGTACACAGTAAAGCAAGAATTACTTTGCTTCTATGTAGCATTTCGAATATGTATATATATATATGATGATATTGATTTTAGAATTTTATTTTAAGAAGTAGTCTTTGGAGTTCTTTAACAGATTTTATTCTTCATTATGTGAGTATTCCAATTTTGGAATTAGAATAGTATTGAAAAATTGAAGTTCTTGTTCAAGGTATCATTTATGCACATGCGAAAGCATTCGAATTTATTTTTAACTTTAAGAAAAGTAGAATACATAAAAAAGAACAATGAGAAAAAAATTGTTCTTTAGTAGACTTGGAAAGAAATTAGTCAGTGTGGATGGGTGTGTTATTTATCTATTTTCTGAAATTAATTATTTTTATCTCCTTGAATTCAAACTTAAAAACCCGGTTTCTCAAACTTTCTTGAATTTAGTAGCTGCATATTTTTCTGTTTTAAAAAGCTCTAGTTTTTAATTTGCTATAGATCTCATTTCGTTTTAAAAAGAAGCATTTTTCCTGTCAATCCATGCAAATCCCTGTATTTTCTATACTTATCATTCGTGAAACTTGTCGTACTTTCCTTCTCATTGTTCGTAAATGGGTTCATAAAAAATAATTTTTGTAAAGTAAATGTAAATGAATCTTGAATTCTTTAAATTTTAAATTGAACTTTACTTATAGAAGATAAATGACTAATGTTGAATTTTAAATAGGATTCAAGATGGAATATATATAACAAAGAGAGAGATCGAATTAATGCAATAATATCTCGTTTTTATGATGCATATTGATATTCTCGTAAAAGCTCTTATAGACGGATGGTGGGTAAATGAAACAGATGATTTGTTAAGTATTAAAAGGTTTATAAATGGGTGGTTACTGTCTAAAATTAAAACTACATACTAAAATAAAGCAGCTTAATCAAAGAATAAGGACACACAGCCGCAGTTTTAAAAATTTAAGATTATATTCTTCAGAAAAACTTAATTTAATTTGTTCAAAAAAGTTTCAAGATGTTATTAAGATTTTTTTTCTATAGTATTTTTTTAATAATTAAGTAAAAAAGTTGGCATCTTGAAAATGGAAAATATGTTTAGAAACAAATAATACTAATTATTAATCTTTATTAAAGATATTGTTGATGTTACACCATAAAAATAGGATCGAACGTCATCGAACATATAACTACACACATCAACGTTGTTTTTGCATTGTGCTAAAACATATTCTTCCTGTAAGTTCAGTAGTATATTCCAAAATAAATTGTTACGAAACACTTGTTACATAGCATAACTGATTATATTCAGTTTTTCATAACGATAAAAGGAATCAAAAGAATCTATCTACAAATTAATAATCTTCAATAAGATTTACTTATTAGTAATTTAAATTAATGGACATTTTATTACCATTCGGGAGGATAAAATATATATTATCAATCCATATACATCATATCTTAGGGAAAACATACGGTTATAACTTAATAGGCTGATAAAAATTGTTTCCGCATTTTAATCCATAAAATAATGAAGAAATTTCAATATATATTTTTTAAAATAATAGAATTTTATGTAAGAAAATCAGAACTAGTATTAGTAAGCCTATTTTCCAGGAAGATGCAATAATGACAATGTGATTACATAAGAAGATTGGGTTGTATTAGTAGCATTTGATGTACGGGCAAATGATGGACAGTTTGTAACTAATGACAATACCAGTGTTATAAAGCAGTAACACTGCCATTCAGGATTCATTTGCCCATACATGACGGAGGTTAACTGGTGTGGTTATGCTTTATCCAATTAATTTAAAATGATATCTGTCATTGATTTTACTACTTAAAACTACTGTTTCTGTCATTTCCTAATAGTATTAACTTTAAAATAGCAAGATAGAAAATAGTGCTATCTATAATATGATAAAATGAGATAAATGAGCAAAAATGAGATGATTTTATTCTTGAATCAGTTAGAAACTAGTTAAGTTATCTCCTATGCTAGTGTTATTCTATATTAATAGGCATTTTGTGTTAAGTGTAACATTTATAGTATTTTACTTTACTATTTTTCCTTAATGGAAATTTCGTTTCATTTGGTGTATTTAATCCATATTGTCAGAAAAACTATTATATTAAAGTAGATAAGACAACACTAATTTTAAATTCCTACTTATTACTATCACTGCCAGCTTCCCGCATTTTAAATTAGGAAAATTACTTGAAAAGTGTCTAAGTTGATTTTCACGAGCTGAACTTCTCAAATGCTTAAATAATTGGTCAACATTTGTTCTTTGCAATTGTTGCATTCAATTCGGAAATTGATTAATAATGGCATTATATGTTATTTCAACAATTTGTTTTCTTTTCTTTATGACAGGTTGTACATAAATTTAAACGTGAGACTTTCAAGATGTTTTATGTTTTTATTGATAACAAAATATCTGAACTTGCAAAAAGTACTCACTAATTGGTTTAGCTACAATTTAAGTTTATTGAAACGATTTATTTCTGAATGATTCAATTACTATGCAGACATATCATATCAAAAGGCACACTATAGATTTGCTTTTAGAATTTCATCATTTGGTGAGATTTTGGATTTTTTTTTATTTCTCTCAGGGTTATTAAATTCCCAAATAGGCCATGAGAAGGTATTGAAGCAAAAATGGCTTAATGTCTAAAACTGCTTATCCATAGCTCAAATTTATTGAACTGATCTATCAATGGGGATATTCAATTACCAAACAAACATATAAAAGTAGTTAATATAATACTAATTAATTTAATAGGTATATAATAGCAGCTAATTTTTTTTCTTCAAATTTTTAATGTATAGAGATTTTTTTAATAGGTGCCTTTTAGATCAGGAAGACCTTTAATTTTCATTTTCGATTTAAACTAACATTGGCTATTATGAATTCCATCTATAAAGTATTTCATTGAATATCTTCCTTCTTTATATATTATTAATGTATGAAAGAATTCAATTAAATATTTCATAGATTAAATTCAGAATTCGGCTATTACAATGCTTTATTTCACAAGTACACTTCTTGGTGATTCTCTCAATATTATTATACCGCATACCTAGCATAATGATTTTTTATAACTGCTGTTGCTGTGTTCGAATTCTACAATTAGCTTACCAAATTTACAGTCTATGTGGGATTCAGAATTAAAATTTTAATAGAATTGCCAACATACGAATGTTCAAAACGTAAGTTAGACTCAAACACATACCTCATAAATGCGTTATTGACAAGTCTACTACACATGCTTGCATATTATTTCTCTTCATATTCTCCCAGACGCTGGAGACATTTGTAGGAGCGTAGCACTAATAGTTTGAGACTCTGACTATAGAAAATCACTCCTTGTTCCTGAAATCAACTTAGAACAGCTGTCT
>JAOUZG010043906.1:3617598-3658618 GCA_026289955.1 Argiope argentata | reverse complement strand
ATTTCTTCAAAAATAGACTCATAACCATAATCAACAACATGTTGGAATATTTTAGATTTTGAGAAGAAAATTCTTTTCTTCTTCTATAATTTCTTCCAAAATAGACTCATAACCATAATCAACAACATTTTGGAACATTTTAGATTTTAAGAAGAAAAATTCTTTTCTTCTTAATATTAACGAAATAATTTAAATTTTATCTATAATCTAAATAATTTTTCAAAGCCATTAGAACCGTAGTGTATCTTACCGTGTAGCATAGAAACCAATAGGGAGAGAAAAAAAGGCAGAGAGAACTTTTTAAAATTAAATATTTTCAAAAAAAAGTGTCATCGTTCCATTTTTTTTTTGAAAAAAAATTGCTTGATGTATTTAGAAAATAAAAAGTTATAATTAGGAATTATTGCATATATTCGCTTACATAAAAATTTTCTGATATTTTATTCAAAATTAATACAATTATGAATAATTTCTTTCTATCGCAATTAAAAGAAAAAAAAGCTGAATTATCTACCAAGTTATTTTTTTATTATAATTGTCCGTCTGGGATTATCGAATTAGTTATAAGCATTTGTCAAAGTACATCGTCGATTCACAAAAGATTAAACTCCTTTCCTTTCCTTGTTTTCTTATGAATTAAACATAAACGATTTGCTTGAATGAACATTGTAATCTCATTGCTTTTGAGCAACCGAAAAGTTCTTGTCCCTATGCAGAAATAAACTAAAGAGGATCCATCTTTTGTGTTATTGACGAATGATGAAGCATTCATTCTCATTCTGCTTCCTTTGACTGATGCGGGCCATATCCTTGGCGAAAGTACTTGGCGCGAGCTGTACTGACCAAAGTCGTTATCTTGATTTTTGTTATGACTGCGCCTGGCGCCAATTTTCGACGCCACATTTCTGAGTCCAGCCTTACAAATGAGCCTGCAATTTATGGACCATTTTTATTAAGAATGTGTGTTTGATCTTTCGGGCATCCCCCCCCCCCACTTTTCTTCCTTCATTTTTATTTTACTTTTTAAAAAAAGAATGTATAACTTCTTTGAAATT
Source organism: Argiope argentata (assembly GCA_026289955.1). Lineage (NCBI taxonomy): Eukaryota > Metazoa > Arthropoda > Arachnida > Araneae > Araneidae > Argiope > Argiope argentata. The sequence continues at coordinate 3,657,563 of JAOUZG010043906.1, read as the reverse complement.
TGTATCTTTAATTTATTTTATTTTATCATTTGAAAGATTGTACTTTATTCTGTGACTATTAAAAAATCATACATTTATTATATATTTTTACGCATCACTTATTACCTATTTTATTTAATGGAATTTATTTTTTTACATGGTTTCAAAAAATAGTTTATTACGAATTTTAACTTAAATATTTTGAATTTATTCGGTTGTAGTTTAAAAAATAGTATTTTTGTTTAGAAGTGTACTATAAAGTAATACACAAATATTAATCCGAATTTTTTTATACAGAATTACAAAATTTTAAACAGTTATAAAAGTTTTTTTTATTGATTTAAGGAATAAAAATCAACTTAGGAATTCAAGAAATTCATACTGGTTAAGGATTTTAAAAGGTTTTATCTTAAACATTTCAATAAAATTTTGAAAAAAAATGCTTTATCTTTAAAATTTTAATAATGCTTTTTTTAAAAACGTAGAAACCTTATTAAAGTTTGTATTAAAGAACTGGTAGTTTTTAAATAGAAGTCATATAAAAAACGGTCAGTTAAGACTTTAAAACTTTAATGTTTGTTATATGTTTATTGGCTAAATACTGGTTCCTCATGGGAATAAGAATATATTAAGTAACAAATATTTTCACCTTTTCTTTGATTATTAAAATATTACTACACAACAGCGAAATTATTAGATTACAAAATATGGTAACAAAAATGTATTATTTTAAATTATAAGATGCTATAAATAAAAATCCCCTCCTCTCCCACTCATATAAACATAGAAGGAATCAAACTATTTAAACATAAATATTTAAAGTGAAAAATATTTCATATAAGATAGCACTAAAGCGTTTTATTAGAGAAATAATTGAACAAAATGATGAATATGGTTGAAATATTTAATGGATTGATTGTAACAAAAAAATGTTGTTTCTTTTTCTTTTTTTTATTTAAGAATTAACATTTCGAAAATAGGGCTAATTTATGCCAAATTAGTACATTCGTAATTAAAAATGATATTGCACTTTGAAAACATTTCATGAAAAATTACATTATAAATAATATCAATTTAATTTGTTAATTGCATTTATTATAACTGCAGTTTTAATTCACCAATAAGAAATTAGTTAAATAGTTTTCTATATCTTAACAGGAAAATAAATTCTTATCTGAAAAATAACATTGTTTTAAGTATTTAGCATTCATTCGACTTTTTCTTTCTACCTGGAGAAGAATCGAAGAGTTGTAATCAAATATAGAGAGCTATACTTTAACTACTTTCCTATCGAGGAAGATGTCTATAGCTACTGTTTGCAATAAAGAGTCTGATGGTTTTTAAGCAGAGTTGCGTTATTTCCTTCTGCTATCCAATTTCTACTTTTCTCTACGTTTTGGTTATATTGTATTTGTGTTAGCTAAAAAAATGGGGGGTTTTGTAGCTTAATGAATTAGTTATGTTTCGAAAATATTAGCTTAAATTCGTTTAAAAACATTTAACTACTTTAAGAATAAGTAAGATAAATTTGCCCATAAAATATTTTTTATGAAACAAAATTGCAAAGTATGAAATTATAAGAACAGTTTTTTTTTTTTTTTTTTTTTTTGTAAATTGACTCGTCGCCCACCGTTATGTGTAAATATGATGAGATCAATATGTAGTAGATTTTTACTGAAGGTTTAAATTATATTTAGCATATTTAGTATAATTGTCTGGATAATTGCTTATTTTTACGGATTTAAATTGTGAGGACTTTTTGAATACAGCAAGAACATATACATACATGAGAGGTTAAGATTTACGATGTTAAGATAAGAATAATGGTTACATTCTCCATTTATTTGGCGATTTTCAGAATATGCCATTATCTCCAAGCTCCAGTAGAAAGCTCCAAACAGATCTTTATTATTTTTAAAAACGGTACTTTTCCATTAGCCGGACACAAGCAAGCTAAACATAGCCAAAAAACGTAGAATTCAGACAAATTTCTTACAGTGATTTTAAAGAAAAAAGTTTCCAAATAATATAGAATTCCACCAAATTTCTTTGGCGACTTTTTGCTTGCGCCCGGTTAACCAAAAAGTACCTTAAAAATACTTTATTCCGCTAAATTTCTTACAGCGATTTCAAAGCGATTAATCACCAAATAATATAAAATTCCACCAAATTTCTTTGGTGTTTTTTTACTTAAGCCCGGTTAACCAAAAACGAATCTTAAAAATACTTCATTCCGCTAAATTTCTTACAGCGATTTCAAGGCGAAAAATCACCAAATAATATAGAATTCAACCAAATTTCTTTGACGATTTTTTGCTTGTGCTCGGTTAACCAAAAAAGAACCTTAAACATATTTCATTTAGTGATAATTTGCATTTTAGGCTATATATTTCAGTAGGGGGGGGGGTTAAAAATAAATACGAAACGTTTTGTACATAATTTTGTAATTTCTTACCCAAATAAATATAGAATTTCCAAATGCGTTTTTTAACTGAGCAACAATACAGTCAATTTGCTTCATTAATCCTACACTTTTCCACTTTGATGTTTGCTGGATTACTACAAAACGGATGAACTACTGAATGTAACCTAATACCAGTATTTCGCTACCCAAATTACAAAGCATTTCTCTGACTTAAGCAATAATAATTAGCGCTTGAGCCAATACAGAATTTAAGTAAGCAGAAAATTACTTTTCACTTTAAAAAAAATTTCATTTTTGTAACATTATTTCTGTATTTACTCGGATCAACTTTAAAAGGCAGTACCTAAATATTCAGGAAAAGAAGAAAACTTTTTTTTAAAAAAAGGGAAAAGAGGGAAAATACCAAGTATCCAGGGAACGGCGCAGAGAACTAATCGTTGTCTAACGAACTATTATTTTCCCTAACTTGGAATGCAGAGGGGCTGGAAAATCATTACAGAGGAGCAGTTCTTCTTAATGGAAGTGGCTAAATTTACCCTACTCGCTCAAATTTGAAATTGCTTAGCTCACCCTAAACTCATTTCACAAAAGAGAGGATGTTTTTCGCTTTATTGCGAAAAAGCGGATGGGAACGTGGTTTGAGAATGGCATAGGAGTGTGAATTCAAAGTGATTTTTAACGGCGAATTTAGGGGTGGGCTATTACTCTAAAGGATATACAAGGAAATTTGCTTAACTATATATGTTTAGGGAAAGTGAGCTGCAGTTATTCTACTTATTGCAGAGATTAATCTTAAAAACTTTTGCAATGAATTCATTAGTTTCCTTGAAAAAATGAGAAATAATAATAATTATATAATGGAAATCATTATATAGCTGTATATTTTTTGAGTGAATTCTCAAAACGGTCTATTCTGCCCATACGGACATTAAAGTCTAAGAAATCAGACTGAATTACCTATTGGATAAAAAAAATCTTGCTTTTATTTTGATTATCACAAATAGATCTATTTTTATATAGAATTTAAAATTTTAATAAAATTTTAATCAGGAAAAAATGAATTTCTTTTTTCTTCTTAATAACTGTTTCAATAAATTTCTTTAGATATATGCGTAAATACTTACCCAAAACGGTCTATTCTGCCCATACGGACATTAAAGTCTAAGAAATCAGACTGAATTACCTATTGGATAAAAAAAATCTTGCTTTTATTTGGATTATCACAAATAGAGCTATTTTTATATAGAATTAAAAGTTTTAACAAAATTTTAATCATGCAAGAATACGTTTGTACAATTTTTTTTAAAATTTAATAACTGTTTCAATAAATTCCTTAAGGTATATGAGTAAATACTACACCAAAATTTACATGCTTTTATTTGTGATCGCTTGTCGAAAATTGAAGAATAATTAATTAATAAATGAAATATTATTTGAAATGTCTTCAGTATTATTTCAAAATTCCATAAAATACATAATGTTAATGTCTTTTTATTTCAAACATTGTAGAATGTTCATATGAAACACATATACACACATGCATGAGCAATCGTTTTCAATTGGTCTCATTAGAAAAACTAACATAATTTCAATTAAAATTGAAAATTACAACGTTTCAATGTATCATTTCATTAAGCAACTTGTTGACGAGCTTCACTATTCACCATTCGCTGGTAAGCCTAAATTGTATGAGATAATTCCCATCGCCATTTCTGTTTTGAGTGTTATTGTTTATCTAAATTTTATTATTTCAAAATAAATACACATATTTTATCATAAATAATCATTTACATGTACAAAAATCAAACTCGAGTATACTCGTGGTTGGCAATGGGAATAACCTCATATAATTTTGGCTTGGCAGCGAATGGGTTAAATAAAGTAGAATTTTGGAAAAACAATTCATTTGTAGCTTTTTGTTTTTTCAAGTTTTTACACTCATTTATGTTTGCAGCTATAAAAAGTTTGTAAGTTTGACAAATTGTACGCTATAATATATTGAAAGCAGCACGAGTATATTCGGCAGGCAATGAGCAACACCCCGACAACCAGGAGTATATTCGTGCTTGGCTGCGAATGGATTAAAATAGCAGATTAATTCGATTTTGGAAAATAAAATAATTGTTGTATTTATATTATTATTACTTTATAAGGAAAGTATTGCTGAAATAAGCAAAGTATTTTTATGTAGAAATATTTTTTTTAAAAAAAATCCCTTCTACCAATTAACATTAAATTTATGCGTTAAAGAAAGATAATAGACTTTTACTGAGAAATAGTAGTGTATATTTTACTAAATGCAATAAGAAACTGCATACTTCCTTTCTAAAAAATAATTCACTAATAAAATCTTTATTAATGACTTTCTGAGAAACCGGCTTCATACAAGTTCTTTATTACATGCAAATGAATAATATTCTATAACACTTTTAACTATTTGATTATAGTTGTACAAGGATGGTTCACATTAGAGGATAATAATACAAATATCTTCAAATAATATGTACATTTTTCAAAAAAGTTTCTTAATACTTTAAAAAAATCATAAATAAAATAGATAAATTTTTTCTGCAATTTTGCTCGGTACCGATAAAATATAATTTTTATTTTTAAGGAAATTAGCATTGAACAACCCCAAATCATTGATACTGTTAACCGTGTTAAATTATGACTTAAATGAAAAAATGAAGAAAATTGAACAAATTGTTGCTTGATTTATCAAATTTGAATTAATAAAACAGTTATATATGAAAATTCTAATCACATTCTATTGAGGTTCACTGTATTCACTTATTGAAGTCGAATTCCAGTAGACAGTATATTCCCCAATATTTCGCAAAACCTCTTTGAAAATCTCTTGTAGGTCTATATAATATTTTGATAATGTTGCAAGCAAGTTTTTTTACAAATGTTCAACAAAAAAAAAGAAAAGAAAAGATAGATGAAATAGAAAGAATCAAATTAAAATATAAAATCGTTTGATACTTAAGTTAAGAACTAACATTAACTCTCTCTCTCTCTCTCTCTCTCTCTCTCTCTCTCTATATATATATATATATATATATATACTTCAAATTTTCATGCCTACAACTCATCTTCAACTCAATTAATCTTTCAACTCAAGTTCAAGTACATTTTTAAAACTAACTTGTAGTGAATTACATTTGATGTTAACACAGTTTCTTGAAATATAATTCATTAATTTTTAAGTAATTAACTAAAAACTAACTTTGCTTGAAAAAAACTTCATTTTCCCGCCCTCAAATAAGAAATGAATTCATTTTATTTTTCACCACGCCAATGAGGTTAGACCAATTATTTCAAAAGATTCTGTTTATTTATCAATGTTTGGTGTCTTTAAAATTAAACATTGTTAATTTATCAATTTTTCGGATACATGCATTGTAGAATTCAGAAAACAATGTTTGTATTCTTCTACGATTAAATCAGCAGGGCATTTCCAAATATTATTAAAATATGGTTTTTTTTTTGAGAATGCATAACATGGCAAGCAAAGAATTTTACTTTCTTTTTTCGAAATTCCTGTACTTTTCTGAGATATCTTAAATTCTCAGTTTCTCCTTTTTTTTATAAAGTCGAATTTTCAACTGTCTGAGAATCAAAGTGAGAAATTTTGTGCCTGATAAATAAATGCTTTTGAAAGCATTATTATTGGCCAATGGCTATATATTTGTATACAATAGTGTTTCTGTATTAAATAAATTTGTTTTACTATAATAAATATTTCCAAATAAATCTATATGTTTCTCAAACTTTAAAAATAATCATTCTATGGAAATTATCTGGAAAAATGTGTGTTGTGGATGAATGCAAAAGAAATATTTTAATAATCGACGTTTTTACACATGGTGGGGGTAGAGGAATGAAAATTTATTTACTTATTTTTTACATTTTACTATCAACTTCCTTTAATTCCATTTGCCAACAATTAAATAACTTAATGAATTAAAATTTAAAAGCAAAAATAACCTGTATTTAGATTTTCATACTTTTATTTTAATACTTTAGTCTACTTGCATCTATTTCACTCTCTTATATGTCGGTATATGACCTTTCTAATATAGAAAGATCAGCTTATTTTTACACATTTTCTTTGGCTCTTTATGGTCTTAAATCTGCAGTGCGCTCAGCAACAATTTTATCTTTCATGCGCAGAAAGTAAAGTAGTGACATCCTCTTGGCTATTTTTTTTTCTTCTTATTTTTAGCCAAACTCGATACTTGGCGACAAAAAGCTTCCTTCACTTATAACGCCACGTGATTAAGCCCTCTCTTGTACTTTTTCTACACTGCCAGGCTTCTCTATTTCGAACAGTATTTTTTATTCTTCGCAAAAGTTTCGCAATTCCTTTATATCCATTTAGAAGAGAAGAGAGGTCCCAGGATAAGTGGATTTTCGATTATCACATTATCCTATTCCCTCAATTGAAAACTCTTGTCACTCTAGGAGCAAGGATACCTAGTACCATGGCTTTGCCGGTCACATATCCTCGACAGAAGAGAAAATAAGAAAAAAAAATGGACAGATATATGTGACCTCTGATTCAATATGGCGGATGGCTGAAAGATCGTGCAAGGAGAAAAAAATGAAGAAAGAATATTTTGTTTTCAGTTTTTGTGTGGGATGATTCATTTTTTGTATCTTCTATTCAGGATTTTCAAGTAATGGTTACAAAATGCATTTATTACAAGAAATACCTCTCAAATACATTAATTTATATTAATTTAAAATATAAAAATTAAATAAACTTTGAAATATCTAAACAAAATATCAAGAAAACTAAAGAATGTATTTAAGGAAGTTATATAATTGCATTTATATAATAATAATAGGTGTATAATTGCATTCGAGCTATTAGTCTAAAAGATTAAAGTGTTTAAATTATCTAATGATATAAGGGAATTTCAACCGTTACTCAATAAATTACGAGAAAAAAACGTTTGAAATCTTTAAAAAAAGGTACCGAAATTGAAATAGAAGAGAGCAATCATTCGAAATAATATATTTCAGCTGATTCCTTGAGGATGAATTATTCGTGTTACACTCTAAATTATTTAAAGTTTTCCAAAAATACGAAGTTCTGAGCAACGATGATTAAAATATCATAATCCCAAATGAGTGAAAAAGTTACAGTTGAATTTTCTTTTTCCACCTCAGAATGAAATTTTTTAAACCTAAAATATTATTTTAAAGTAGTAAAAAGTATATGTTTAAGATGGTATGTAAAATGCTACTTGCTTATAAATCAGTTAATATAGATTCTAGAAAATTATAATAAAATGTATAACCAGCAGTTCTAACATTACCTTTATTGCATATAGATGAGAATCAAGAACCTTTCAGGCGATTATATTTTCAAAGATTGATCTGAACTTCTAGTGATTTAAATTTTTAACCTATTCGCTGTCAACCACGGATATACTCGTGGTTGGCAGGGTGTTACTCATTGCCAGCACGAATATACTCTTGATACTTTCAATATATTATAAAGTACAACTTGTCAAATTTTCAAAACTTTTACGGCCACAAACATAAATATACAAGTGTAAAAACTTGAAAAAAAAAAGCTGCAAATAAATTGTTTTTACAAAAATTCTACTTTATTTAACCCATTCGCTGCCAAGCCGAAATTGTATGAGGTTATTCCCATTGCCAAACACGAGTATACTCGTGTTCGATTTTTATACATGTAAATGATTATTTATGATAAAATATGTGTATTTATTTTGAAATAATAAAACTTAGATAAACAATAACACTCTAAACAGAAATGGCAATGGGAATAACCTCACACAATTTAGGCTTGGCAGCGAATGGGTTAATCAAGTTGAGTTGTAACAGACCAACTTTGATATTCATAGTCTGACTACTCAGAGCCACCTGAAGGCACACAGAAAAACTTGAATGATCACTGCTGGCGGTAAATGTGGTTGAGTCTTAAGGACCATCACCAGCCACGGCACAACCCTTTCATAGGGAAGTATGTCTCGTCATCGATGAAAGGTAGTCACCTCCACTCCCTTTACATACAACCGCAATGGTGGCGAGAATCAACCACCATGCTTAAAGCTTCTCATCGAGGAGCTGCCCCTTCTTCAATCACGAAGGGCACTTCCCGTGGCAGGGCTAAATTTGATAGATTAGACAGATTTTCTTTACAGATATTACCACATACTTCCTACCAATCAATTATTGAAAAGAAAATTGAATGCAAAAAATTAATGTTATTTTAAATAAACCAATTTCATAAAGAAGCATTAGTTGAATATTTATTAAAAATTTCATTGATAATTTTATTTTATAACACATCACAAATGTTACGATTCACAATACACACACAAAGCATCATGGTAATTTTAAATAAATGCGAGACAGCATTTAATGAATCTTGCTACTTTAATTCGCGAATAAAATTTAGTATCATTCAATGCTTAGATAAAGTTTACCTTTCTAAACAGTTAACATTGTCATTTTGAGATCGCGGACACAAAAGGTAATATATCGAAAACATTAAACAAACTTTTACTTTTTTTTGCTCCTTGGCATTTTAATTAAGCACTTAAACGGATTCGAAATAATAATGAATGGAGGTCTTTGATAAACTCATAAAAGATCGCATATTTGCTTTTACTGATCGCAGCTCACGGGCAAGAATATATTTAACACACAAAACCTAATCGATTTTTAAATATCAAAGGACTCATGAAAAGGGTGAAATATAATTATCTGAGCATAGTTCTTTTTTTTTCCTTATTATTGTTACATACATAAAAAAAGGCTCTCAGCGGTTCCTTCGCTAAATAAATATCACCTCCAAGAAATAGAAGGGGAGAGTTTAGAATAAAAAAAAAGAAGAAAGAAATTCGAATCAGAAATCATTTGTTCCTCTCAAAACTCGAACAAAGACACGTACTTAATGTAACGAAAACAAATAAAAAGACAGATTGGAAGTGGTAGAGTGAGAAATATAGGAACAAAAGAGCTAAACAAACGAATGAAAAAGCGCGAGGGAAGAAAAAAAAAATGAAAATATGAAGACGCCTATAGCAGCAAATGATTCTTCTTGGCGGGGAAAGGAGCATTAAGAAAGCTCTACCGTTATCACGATGGCGTATGTTCATTGATTTGATAAAAAAAAATGGGAGAGGTGATAAAAAATTTAAGTATAGAAAATGTGAGAAATTTGTTGTAAGTGTATACAGTGTGAAAAGTAACTCTTTTTATTCACTCATCTTTTGGTGAAAGAAAAGAAGGCCATTTTTATCGATATTTTATTTCATTTCTGTCTTTTTCTTTCTGTTTTTGGTGGATATTTTTTGAAGTTAGTGGAATGCGAGATAAAGGATGTGTGTTGATGTTTCTGAGAAATGTAGCCATTTTGTTATTTTTAATGTGAATGTCAATTTTTCAACTGTTAGCCATTTTAGTTTTTAATAATGGTTAAATTAATATTGGAATATGTTTGGCATACAAAGAAAAATATAATATATTAAAAACTACAGGTTAAGAAATCATTCCTTATAAATTTCATAAGTCAAAAAAAGATGCATATAATAAATATCAAAAGAAGTTACTTTTTCAATTAATATATTTCTCTTAGCATAAAATTCTTTCTTTAATGAATATTTTTAGAATAGATTATTGAATATTATATTAAGTACACCCTCGTGAATTATTTAATAAATTTCATGGAATCTAATATAGTGATTTTTTAAATAATAAAACTTTCAACAGCTGGGACGTTCATTTCTTTAAATACCCCCTTGAGTTGATGAATGCAAAATTTTTTAAATTAGAATATGACTTTCATAAATCATGTTGTTGTGGTTACTAATGTCACTTGTTATGAATAAGTAAGCTGATGGCTGTGAGCGATTTTAAGCCGAATGAGCGTCTCTTGTTTTTGAAGTAGCGCCAACTAGGGTCAAGAGAATCATTTAACTACAGATTGATCACATTCGCTTGCAATGCCCCCTTTACAGGGGGGGAATTCTCACACCACACAGAAGGATAGTCATGCCCTAACTGGGATTCGAACCAAGGACACCCAGATCCCAAGGAAGACGCGCTACCTCCATGCCAAAACGCCAGCACTTTTATAAATCATTAAAATTCTATTAAAACGAAGGAACAGGGCACAGGTTAATTAAAAATAATATACAAAGGAAGACAGAAAAATTCTATTTCCATTTTAAAAAAACATTATTCTGCAATAAACTAACGAAAATATATAAATATAGAATATTTCATTAATATTTAGGTGTTAATGAATGTCTGTTTTACAAAAATAAAATTTATATATACAATTTCAATATACAAGTGGACGATTAATTAAAATTTAATATACAGCAACAGAATACTGAAAGTTGCAATAGAGTACCATATTACCTCAAATACTCAAAAGTCATAATATAATAACTCTGAAAATGCGAAGGAAAATTTCTCTAACTAAACTCTAACTCAAACAAAAATGTATTTTTTATTGCATCAGAATGCCATTTTTACACGAAAATCTACTCAATCTTCCAAGAGACATTAAATCTTCTAACTACTTTTTATGGTTCCTTTTTTTTTTTTCTGAAGAATCTTTCCATATAGTTAAGAGCTTTATATTAAAGTTAACATGTCTTCAAAGTTCCGAATTTTTATGAGTGTGATTAAATTATATATATATATATATATATATATATATATATATATATATATATATATATATATTCCATTAATGGTTTCATTTCATATTTTAAGTATCAGATCTCCAATCGATATGCTTTTATTATCCGTAATTTAAAAAAACTCTTTCGTGATTTTTCATTTTGTCAAAATTTCAATAGATTAGTAAATATTTACTTCTTACTTTTCCATGAATTCAAAAGTAAATGTTTCAGGTTTGAGTTATTAGATCAATCCATCATAGGTTAAAACTTTATTATAGAGATAATAATAATTTTTAATTTTGTTTAGTCAATAAATGTAATGAAAATGCTAGTACAATAATGTAGAAATTGTGCTTGCCAGAAATTTTAAGAAGTTATATCTTAAAGTGATTTTTAAAAGGCAGTCATATTTGTTTTTAAAAAAAAGTTAATTATCAAATACGTTTTGTTTTCAAATATTAGATAATTTTCCTTTTAAGATTTTTTCAAATTTATTTTCTGTTTAGTGAATTTGAAAATAAATATTGCATTAATACAAGCAAAAACAATAACTTTTAAAATTATGGAAGATTACATTTTGTTCAAAATGTGTATTTACATAACAATATAAACAAAATGCGTGTCTATTATAACAATATAAACAAATCTGAGTGTTCTGAGTTCAAGTCCTGATTCGGGCATGGTTGTTTCAACATTGCGTTCTTTGTGGGGTGTATGAAAAAGCCTCCCTGTGATTGAATGCGTCACCTTCATTTGAGCATGGATTCAGACTTTTACCCTTGATTGCTAAAGGTATTTGGCCCTCAGAAGCTACTGCACTCTTGGCTTAATCCACTGATAATTCGTTAGAGTGCTTTTAAAATGTCTTAATAACAACAGTAGCATAAAATACAAAACATTATATGCTGTTCTTATTTTCTTATGGAATTGAATGCCTGATTATTATCTTTATTTTTACTGAAATTTCAAATTTAACAATCAAATAGAAAATGAAATTTCTTCAAAATCAAATTTACGTTATATAAGCTGCTTTTCATTTCAAAAACCATCATTGGTAAATTTACCAAATGTATAAATTTATACATTTTGAAAAAAAAATTGATAATTTCGCTGAAACAATTTTACATTATGAGAATAAAGTTTACTAATTAACTAATCACGTGTCGGAAAAATTCTTTTATGAGCTAATTAACTTCATGAATCAATTCTTTTGAGCTTTTAATAATATTAATTCTCAGTATTGAAAAAGTCCATACTCGATTAACATGAGTAGTTAACTCAGATTTAATCAGATTGTACAGCTACGATTCTTAATGAATGAGTTATATAGCAGTGAAGAATTAAACTCAAATGTCACAATTTGGAACTAATTATTTAAAAGAGTTAAAGAAACATAGATTTATTTAATAGTTTTAGATGAATATTCTAGCATTCTTTAAGAATTAATTTTTATAAGCATAATTTCTTGCCTTAATATGATAATAGTTACTATTTTCAATACCTAAAATTTTTACACTAAAAGCATGTATATACTAACAGTTTAAACAAAACTTTCCTAATATTTATAATATTAGCTCGAAAATGTATATATGCATCTGTAATTTTCAAAGTTATAAAATAAAAGGAAAATCTTAAAATTTTTATTATCTCATTTACAAAACCATAATTTTTGCTTTTTAAAAAATGATATCCGATTTAATGCATTTCATTCTTCGCATTTCCGTTAAAATGTAGACGTTAACATCTCAATATATGCCTTTTTTCCTCGACACAAAACTCTTATCTAATATTTAAAACTCACCATTTATGTATGCTTCTCAACTTTTTTGCCAGCTCTGAAAAAGCCGTTACACTCATGGCTCCCGAATTCGATACCAGCAGATAAAGGAAAGAAGCAGGAAAAAAAAAGTACCGACTACTCAAAAACGCTTTAAGGTTTTTGCAACTGATAAGGAATTTTCCGATAGTTACACTTTTATCATTCCATACGCGTTCTCCAGCGCAGCAAGCCTGAGTGAAAAACCATTAGATTGGTACTTAGATAAGAGGTGATGCCAGGGACTGTAGAGTAATCTCCAAGTTTGTAATGGAAAAACAACCTTTAATTTCGTTATCTTCAGTTAAAAATATGTTTTAACCTCTTTTGATGTGCAGAGGCATTACTAAATATAGGCATAGTTTTAACGGTCGGGAACTTCGAGTTAACCATACATTTGCATACCTGAGAAAGATAGCGAAAGAGAATTCCTATGGTTATTTCTATCATTTAAAGAAATATTTAGGTGTGGCTTAGTTTCTGTATGGAAAGAGTGGTTAATTAACTATTTATTTTAAGCATGAAAGAGTTTTTATCACATGAATTCCTGTTAAAACGCATGCTCTTGAAGAAACAAGAAAAGTTTTAATTGCATTTTTGTTAAAATGGCACAAAAAGTCACTTTCATATTTGCGAGAAAGAAGCAAAAAAGAAAAAAAAATGATTTTTGTGTCCGTGTTTTTTAGACGTTCTTTTTTTCGCCTAGGTATAATAAAGATATTGCATACACATAATTTCAAAAAGTATAAACAAAATCAGCATTTTTCCATCAGCCGGGCGCCAACGAAAAGTCGCCAAATATTGTAGAATTCTGCCAAACTTCTTATAGCGATTTTAAAGAAAAACATCGCCAAATAATGTGGCTTTATGCCAAATTTCTTATGGCGATTTTAAAGCGAAAAATCGCCAAATAATGTAGAATTCTGCCAAATTTCTTACATCGATTCTAAGGCCACCAAATTTCTTTGGTGATTTTTCGCTTGCACCCGGTTAACTGAAAAGCACTAAAGATCATAATCCTTAAAATAGGTTGAAATATACTTTTTGGTACTCTTTCATATTACGTACGATTGACAAGATATATTGAATGTATGGTAGCTATTAAGGTAAATACTTACGTATTAGACTGTCGATGTACCAACGGTCGCCAACCGCCTCGATCCAATTTACTTAGGTGGCCAGAACTCTTTGATGCCTTTCAAAAAGGCTATAAACAGTTTTCACGTATACTCATCTGATGTCAATTCAAACACGAAGTTTTAGATGGAATAATTCCATAATTTCGTAAAATTTTAATAATTTCCATAAAATAATAAATTTAAATAATTTCAAAAAATATCAGAACATAAATAAAGATTAAAATGCTTTGAAATTCTCTGTAATCATAATATTTAAAGCTTCATGTCTAGGCCAATTGTAGTAGTCGAGAAATTTGAGAACTTTTCTTGCTTAAATTATTGATTTTCAAATATATTTTACTATATATTATTAATAGTATCAGAACATTATATTTATTTAGACATCATTATTATTTCAGTACATTATTTAAATATTTGATTATTCAGTACATTATTTGATTCTACATAGAATGTTATTCTTTATGTTATTTAGAGTATTTATCAAATTTAAAGTACATACTTACCTTTGGTTGTTCGGAAATAAGTTATTGATTAACTATTGTGCTACTTTTTAAATTGGAGACATAATATACATAGCAGCATAAAAAATAAAATGTAACAATAAAGTAAAAAATATAAATAAAAACAAAAAAATAATATGCAATATAAACCATAGCAATAATGGATAATAATAATATTCTAATCAGTATATTATTAACAGTATATTCATATATCAGTATCAGTATATTATCAATATATTATTATCAGTATATCAATATATTCTAATCAGTAATGTAATAATAAAGTTAGTTAACAAAAAGAAATCAAAGTAAAAAAATCCGAGCGTTTACTTAAATGTTTCTAGTTTAGATGATTTACTGACAAGTTATTTGCTAAATACTCATAAAATAAGATTTGCTGACATTGTTTTAGCATTAGAATAAAACTTTTGTTCCAGAAGGAGGCCTTAACTTTAGTCGAAATTGAAATTTTCCCATTAAAGGGCGTAATCGGTCTTAAATTCTTTAAACCCAAATACTTTAGCTGTTAACATCAGCCAATAATCCTTTCTGATTGACATGTTATTGGAATTAAACAGTAAGTTCAATAATTTCCAATAGAAAACAGGCATCTTTTCTATTGTTTATTTTCTACGAAATATGGATAAGAAAATTCTCCGTAAAGATAAAAGGGTTTAATTTTCTAAGTTTTAATCTATTTCAAAAATGGATGTGTTAAAAAAAATAAGGAGATTTTGCAATGTTTCATTATTTTATTGTTTTTGTTTTTCATTTTTTCCTAAAAATATCGGCAGTCTTCGATTTCCATTAAATTTCTTCTGTATAATTTAATGATTCCTTCCTGAAACTATTTTTAAGTATCAAACTATCATTCTCATTTAAGTTTTATTATTTTAATAATCTCACATCTCTTTTGTTAATTTTAATTATAATCAATTATATCCATTCTATCATTTTGGTTATATTGAAAATTTCAATATCACATTTATCTGTTTATTAGTTTTTGATGTGTTAAAATATATCTTTATATTTCTTAAGGTAAGATATTCAGAAATTAAACAGAAGCTTTTTTATTTTTCAACAGTTTCAGCAAAATCACACGATTAAATATTTAATTACGTGGCAACTATTTATTAAATTTTTACTGTTATTAACTATTTAAAAAAATTCATGACGATATATTTATTGTGTTTTGTTTTTCCTTAATTTCCGATCTATACCTTTATACATCGAATTATACAACAAGAAATAGCAACAATGCTTAACAATAAGTAGAATTTAAAAAAAATTAAATAACTCTGCCATCATTTAAATTCGAAAGATTTTGATACAAAAAATATTCAAAGAATTTATTAAAAACACACTTCATATTAAAGGTTACTCAATTAAGAGAAATGGCAGAAAAAAGACATGGAAAATTAGACCGAATTTTCTTAGTCACAAAATTAGTGAAATTTCTTCCATTAAATTTTGCTTGCGATAGTACAAACGTTTTGAGTTCTACTTCAAGAATGAAATATATTGAAAAATATGCTTTGAATATTTTATTTAAATTAAAAAAAAGATTTAGAGACAGATTATACTGCAAAAATTGGAATTAATTGAAATTTTTTTTCAATTTTAAGATGATGTAATAATCATTTTTTATTTCGATATTTTTTGGATATTAATCTAAGATATATCATGAATTTTGTTTAATTTTTCAGTCAATTAAAATTCAAAAAATCAAATAGTTCATGATGGAATTATCCACTTTCCAAAGTAGATATGCGCTACGTTTGTTAGCTCTAAGTCAAATGATAATAGGGATAATATCAATACAAATAATATCATAATCGTTATTTTTATTAGTATAGATAAAAAAATAATTCAAAAGTTAACTTTTATGAAGTCACACAAATAGTCTTATCTTCATCATTATTATTAGTGCAGATAAAAACTAATTCAAATGGTAACCCTTATAAAGTAACACAAGTAATCATCATCATTAGTAGTAGTAGTATAGATAAGAATTAATTTGTATACAACATTAAGTGTTAATAATCTTGTTGCCAAGTACCATTTGGTATTTACGTATTATACCGTCTTCGCCAACGATTTAGTAAACCATTGGCGACGGATTTAAATTTGGCGATAAACCATTCCCGGATTGCCATTATTGGCGTTTTAGCAACTCATTGGTGACGACTTCAAATTTTGGCGATAAAGTTGGATGGTGTAATACGTAATTACCCACCATTTTAAATATCTAATAAGGAGAAATATAATCATCATCTTTCATCTAATAAAGGCAGAAATAAACGTCTATCAAATACATAAATATTTCCCTTTATTAAGGAAGTACGGGTGTAATTATCTTACAAGATCAATTCTAATATTCTTCCTAAAGCATACATTTTAAACAGGATGGGTCATATATGTATGCAAAGTTTCGAAAAATAGTTAGCAGAATCAACTCACTGAATTGTTAATTGCTCTGCATAATTTTCACTTCATCTACCAACATATATATCGTTACAAACGGATGACGCCCTCGGAAGTACGTCGAAGTTGGCAACGTTTGACGAGGAGCTTCGTGCCATCCGTATTGGTTTGGCGAAAGGAAAGTCTGGTAGCCGCTTGATCGTACCTGATGCTTCGCGTGTTTTAGAGCACACGCTTGCTCGGCTATATAAGGGATGGGTTGCCGTAGCCCCGGCAGTTAGTTGAGAGTTTTTCTCTCGGAAGAGAAGCATCTCGCTGGACTAGCGGATTACTTTTATCGCTTGTTATTAGTGAGTTATGTTTAAGTTTGCTATTAAAGCTTTATAACTGAACTCGCTGGGATTTACTGCTTACTGTGCTATATGATAGCTGTTTTGAAGTCTGTTTTTATTGTGCGTAAGGCTTGTATTTACGCTGTAAATGACTGTTGACTGCTGGATTGTTTTATCTAAAGTTTTACTTTATCGAGTCATCCCGTAAATATCTGTAAATAGCTGTAAATAAATTTGTTTGTGCTGTCCTCAAGTAAGTCCATTCAATCCCAACCCGCTACGCTAAAAACGTAACAATATCTAATGATACTTTAAACTCTCAATTTAAATTCAAATTAATTTCTTAATTTTCAATTTAAGTTAGCCATAGTAAGTTCATTCTAAAATATTATCTTATTTTCTATTCTAGTTAATTAATTCAATAGAAGCTTTGTAAAATTGCTCAAACAGCTAAACGTCGGCTACTTTCCCATAATCAAAGCGAAAGCACAAAAATTGTCCAGCTTAGCACATTCCATTAAAAGATCCCTATGATTTCCTTGCACGAGCTGTACATGTGATTGACATGCGTTAAAGATCCCTATTAAAATCTAAAGGTATATATTCGTAGGGATAAAAAGATTAATCAGATTTTCGTCAATTCGTTTTGTGATGTTCTGTGTTGTGTTCCTTGCTTTTGCTTGTATATAATGCCTGCTTCCCGTGGTGGAATAAATTAAACATAAAAATTCAACCAGTCTTCCCCATTATTTTGGCCACGACTCTCATATCTGCTTACTTTAATAATAAATAATGCATTACATACTATATATTTATGCATAGTCTTCCTGTTCACCAAGAATTTTTTTCTTCAAATTATTTTGTTATCACTAATTAAAACACTATTACCCGAACACAGATAAATCTATAAATCGGTACATTCCCCTGCAAGAAATGGGCGAGTGTCTTTCTTAAAATAACGCAGAAAATCGGAGTTATTTTCGATTTTCAGTCGAGCTGCATCGATGCACCATCCATCACCAAGCAGATCTGACAAAAATCTCGCTGCACACATTTTCCCCCCTCAGTTCTTCATCGGAAATCCGTGATTTCATATAATGGGAGGAAGAAAGTCAGAATGGCCAACTGATGATCATTCCTTTCTATTGCCCCCTCACAGGAACTGTTCGCTAACGTCTTTTCAAAGCGAGCTGCATTTCTGTTGCTGTGATTGGATTGATTTCAAGATATCTCTTTTTTCTAGTGAAAAAAAGATGCGGAAATATGCGATTGGTTCCTTCTCCTTATCAATAAGATATGTTTTGAGATAAATAAATTAGTGTTTATTTTACATTACATGCATTAAAGACGAATTTACAGCTCTGGTATTGATTTTGTCTTTGTTACTTAGCTAAAAAATTTATCTTTTTCACCCCCCCCCCCCTAAGAATTGGTTCTTTTTATTTTATTTATTTAACTTATATTCTCATAGTTCTAAATATAGGACAGTACTCAATAGTGTCCTTTATACGAATTTTCTTGTATATTTTAATACAAATTAAGGATAATTTATTATAGAAGAATCATTTCATTTTATTCCTATATTTGTCTTAAATTTCAATCAATGTCAAATATTTTCATTAATTTTTTTTAAAAACATTAATATGCCTTTTTTTAAATTTTGACATGAAAAGGGCATTATTTGAATTTATTGAAAAGACACTTCCTATAAAATAACATTTTGATAAGGAATACATCGAAATGCATATTAAATACATTACCAAACATTTTCTAGAAAATCGGGGGGGGGTCTCATTTTTTTTTGGCAATCTTAAAAATGAATCATAATGATATAATTTATATCTACAACCTAGCTTACCTATATTTGGTATAGTGGAGAGTTTTATTTTTCTTTTGCTTTCCATCCCCCCAGGGAGGCACTTGTGAATAAGGGAAATAAGATGAGTAGTAGTTGGATTTCGCCACCCTGGAGTGTATACAAATAGGGAAGGGGGGAGTTAGACTCCTCCCATAGACGACGGGACGTACTTCCTACGAGAAGGGTTGTACCATGGCCCATGATGGTCCCTAGGACTTAGCCACTGTTCCCAGAAATGTTGCTGTTTGGTCATTCAAGTTTTTCAGTGTGCCTTCAAGTTTTTCAGTGTGCCTTGTATATCCGACTATTTAGTTTGTATTAATCAAAGGAGTGATGCTGTTGGTATGCATAGGCCACCTCTAATAGACGAATTTATACGAATATTCTTCACTTCGTATAAATTCAAATAGATCTCAAGACATAAATAGTAAGAGACATGACTGGAATTATCTTCAAAAGACAGTTCTTACCAGTTACATAATAACTATAATATTTGTAACAAGTAATTACAAATCATAACAAGAGGTTCCCATAAATTTCTTTCATCAGCTGTTCTCAGTTTCTATAAGAATTACTTTTAGAATGATTCATGCCCCTTATAATTATATTTTGATTTGATAATGCAGCATCTGTAACAGTTAGTCGGATATACAAACATGAACATAAACCGTACTGAAATATAGGCATTAGTAGTACTTTTGTCTTTTATATCAATCGATGTGCACACACTTAATTTAATTAAAATGTATGCAGTGGAGCTGGAGGTAATCTAAATTAATTTTTCTGATTAATTTTAAGAAGTTGTAGATAAACTTGTTGTTGTTACTAATGGCACTTGTCATCGGACAAGCCTCGCTGATTAAAGCATCAGTAGATTTAAGCCTAATGAGCATCTCTTGTTTTCGAAGTAGCGCCAACTAGGGCCAAGAGTACGACTTTAGCTACACACTCATCACACTTTCGCTTGCACAGCCCCCTTTTACAGGGGGGCACAGTCACACATATCACAGATAGCACACAGAAGAATAATCATGCCTGAGCCGGAACTCGAATCCAGGACTCCCAGAACACGAGGAAAAAGCCCTACTTCTGAGCCAGAGTGCCAGCTATAGATAAACTTAAATTCATTATGCTAAAGGCATTTGAAAACTATTCTTTTAAGATAACAAAATCATTTTCAGTTGAAAAATTATATTTCACATGCCGCAATGTTGAGAATTCTTGTATCCATGCAATTTATTTTAAAATATACTAGGGAAAACTATTCTAGTTATCACATCTGTTAGGAAATGGGACAATTAGAGTAAATATTTCTACTTTGAATGCAAGCTTCCTTTAAAGAAAAACAGAACAATTAACTAACTGGTTGCCTTCGAAATTTCATTGATGCCAATTAAGGACACTTCCATAAAAAAAAATTTAATCTTAACTAATGTATGCGCAATGTATTTAGTTTCAGGTCATTTAAAATTTGAAGTGACAGAGATAAGCCTTCTTTAACCTTGTACTGATGAACCACATTTTACCTCCAATCCAACTGAACCCTTAATCCGCGCAATAAACTTTAGGTGCCCACTGTTTCCTCCGAGCCTAAACCCACTGCGCTATTAAGAACAATAGGGCGCGGCTTAAAATTGATCCTTAATAACTCTAAAATTCGACGGGGAACTTTTTCTTTCGAAATCGAAATCCTTACAAAGTGGATTTGGGGATATTTCGTGAATGAAAAAAGTAAGAAGGTAATAAAGTGTCTTTTTAAAGGACTAGGTGGATCCTGGAAAGGATCATTGATAATAGCGTAATAGCGGAGGATTACGACTAGAAGATAATAATCATCGCAAGCCGCTTTCGGTAGTTACGAAATGAGCTTATGTAAATATATTCTTTATTCTTATTGGCCATTTAGATAGAGCTTTGTATGGTCTGTCCAATCACATTTCATGTCTGGAAATTTGAAAAATATAGAATTTGTTTTCTTTTTAGCTATTAATTCAAACCTATTTTCAAATACTTTTTATATCTAAATATTAATGCAGTGGTTTTGTTTTTCGTTAAGGTTATGCATGTGGATGCTGTAATTATTCAATTTATATATGAAAGAATTTTTTTTGAAGAAAAAGAACAGATGAATTATTATTTAACAATTCGTTGGCAACACTTCAACATTTTTAAAAATGCATTCTAGAACCATTCGCATACTTTCTTTTGAGGGAAATATGTGGAAATTTAAATACATTTATAACTATTTTTCTTTAATTTTCATATGTTTATCTGGTATTTACGTATTAGACCGTCGATCTTTATAGCCAAATTTGAAGGAGTCGCCAATGAGTTGCTAAACTGCCATTATTTTAAAAACTGTTCGCCATTTTGAGGGTTTTGTTGGCGTCGATGGTTTATTGCAAAATTTGAGTCCGCCGCCAATGAGTTGCTAAACCGTTGGCGTCGAAGATCTATGTAATTATTGTTTATCTTCTGTTTTTTTTGGATAATCCTTATCTGGAAGCACGTTTTTCTATAAGACTAAACACCTCTAAAACAAAATCTAAATAAATTTTAAAAATTAAGTAATGATTTCACTAAATGAACATGCAAAAATATAAAACGTTTCAAATCAAATAATGAATAAAAGGAAATGAAGAAATTAGAAAGACGTCTAATGATGTTTTATTTTATCTAGTAGTGTTTTAATTATGAATATATATCCCCACTGATAGTTTAAGTTAATTTGAAAGTTTTTTTACTGTTGTTTTGAAAATGACAATATTGTTTGTGTGAATACAAGAGTAAGAGTAAAAACAATTTGCATCTTATATTGAATACAAGAATCTAACATTCAATGTTAGATATTGAACAATATGAATCTTATATTTAATATAAGAATCTTACAATGAATTTTGGATATTGAAAAAATTGAATCTTATATTGAATACAAGAATCTTACATTGAATATTGAATAGTTATATTGAGTACAAGAATCTTACATTGAATATTGAATACTTATATTGAATACCAGAATTTTACAATGAATGTTGAACAATTGAATCTTATATTGAATATTGATAAATTGAATCTTATATTGAAAACTCTTATCTCAATATGAATGAACAAACCATATTTAAATTCTTTCCTTCAATAACCAGAAACAGATTTAGATTTATTTTAGAGATAATTTTAAATTCTAAAATCTTTAAAAATTTCAAAAATTTGTTTCCCCAATTTTTTAGCCATAATCAAATTTTATGCCTAACACTCTATGCAATAGATTTTAGAAAATTCCATAATAATATATGATAAATATTACTTGGGTCCTTAGACGGACTAATAGTTTGTCGTAATTTAACCCTGAAGTGAAATGAATAGAACTCTATAATCAAATTACTAAACTCCCACAAATTTCAGCTGCAGCCAGACAGAAAATATTGCAACTTTTCAACTCAACCATAAGTTCAAATTACATAAGTGATTGAAATTGCCCAGAAGACAACACCATATTTGCCACCAAATAATCCCTTTGTCTCATAAATGAGCAAACTGTTCTACGAAGGTAACAGGTCTCTAAAGATAATTCTTAGAATAATAGGAAATTAACTCTTTGTCTATGTTGGTGAAATAAGTCAATGAGGTAACATAATTACATATTTCCCTTTGAAATATATGACAACGAGGCATAAGCTTATATGGAATATTGAAAATATCTGAGTTCAATGGTAAATTATTAGGCAGATAAATAAGATATCATCGTTCCTTATATATATTATTTTAATTATTGGTATATATATAATTTTTAATTATTGGTAAATTTATTATTATTTACTTTTGATTTATTATTATTATTGACTTAAATTATTTGATGGAAGCAGATAGCAGAGTCGTGGCCGAAATCATCGAGTAGACAGGGTGAATTTTTATGTTTATTTTATTCCACCACGGAAAGTAGGCATTATATGCAAGTGAAAGCGACGTGTACAACACAGAACCACAAAAAACGAAATGAAGAAAAAGCTTATTAAATTTTTATCACTCTGAATTTATACTTTCAGATTTTAAGAGGGATCTTTAACGCATGTACAACTCGTGCAAGGAAATCGTAGGGATCTTTTAATGGAATTTGCAAAGCTGGCTAATTTTTGTCCCTACACTTGAAGTATTCGAAAGTAGCCGTCGTTTAGCTGATTCAGTAATTTTATAAAGCTTGTGTTGAATTCATTAACTAGAACTAGTGGAATGGATCAGGAAATAGTCTATTTCAGAATAAAATTAATATGGCTACCATAAATTGAAAATTAAAAAATGAGAAAAGAAATTAAGAAGAGTTTAAAATATCATTATACACACACACGCACACACACACACACACAGAGAGAGAGAGAGAGAGAGAGAGAGAGAGAGAGAGAGAGAATTGCATTAAACTATTTATTAAATGCTAGAACTCCGATCAGCCTCTAATAATACCCAATGTGACGAAAATGTATTGTTGTTTCCCTTCGCAGTGAGTCTAATGGTAAAGAAGGTAGTTTTACAGAAATGGTACTGGCTGTTGAAATGATACCTTGTTAGTGGTTGGTTGCCTTACCGATAGATAGACTTCGACCATTAGACGATTTGACGATGATGTTGGTGAGAAAAGTGAAAGATCTAGAACTGCGATATCTCCATCAGGTTTCAAGTTCCGACGTTTGTTCTAGAATTTTCGATGCTTTGTTGCTGAGGTTATTAAAACCCGAGAGATAATATCAGTTGTATGGAGGGTATGGAGGGTATCTGAAAAATTGCACAAATTGGCATTCTTTTAAAACACAAGACAAAGGCAAATCCTGTTTTCTAGCTTCAAAAATAAACCTTTTTCTGTCATTGAAGACAGCAATCAATCGCCGTACGGGAGGTTTTTTTCATATTT
Source organism: Argiope argentata (assembly GCA_026289955.1). Classification (NCBI taxonomy): domain Eukaryota; kingdom Metazoa; phylum Arthropoda; class Arachnida; order Araneae; family Araneidae; genus Argiope; species Argiope argentata. The sequence goes on along the minus strand of JAOUZG010043906.1, from coordinate 3,633,512 downwards.
ATTGAATATGCTACATTTCGATGAGTAAAAAATCTTATGGCTGATATTAAATTTTCACCTTTACAAAATCAAGTCTGGGCTCATATAACTAGATGGGGTCTCAGAAATTCGTAAAACTCTGGGAACATCAACCCCTTGCTGGAATAATTACTTACGTTAACTAGGTCATGGGATATTTTGTTTAGTAATCAAATTCATTTTTTTACGTCGCTAGGCAAACTATCACCCATAATTGTCGATTTATGATAGAGGGGAAACCACACACTATCTTTACATTCTGAAAAAGTGATAGTATGTAGATATTTTTTAAATAGATGACATCAACTTTATTAGTAGTCTCTTTTCCGCATTTTATCTTTTTCAACGCTTGTTGCCAACGCGCACATTTCGTATGTAATAATAAAATAAAATGAAATTTCAATTGATGAGTGCAAGTTTACTCGTATCAGAATCGGAAATACATTGGAATTTTAGTTTGATATATATATTATATAGCTCCAATTTCATGTACACAAAATAAGTTTAATAAAGATTTTAAATTCTTGTTAATATTATATATATTATTTAAAAAAATAAGGCTTTTAATATATTATAAGTTAAAATTATTAATATATTTATTAAATTTAATACTTTTATACATTTATAAAAAGCATAAATTAGCAAAAATTTTTGAATCAAAAGGAGAAAAAAATAATAATAATATAATGAATCCGGCCTGAAGACTTTTTCAAGGGTCACCCTCAGACAGGGATTCAAACCAGGGATTTTTCCTGTGAGAGATCTGACAATAAGTCAAAAACCCGATCTCTCGTGACTTATTGCCAGATCCCTATAATAAAAAATCCCTGGTTTGAATTCCTGCCTGAGGGTGACCCTTGGAAAAGTCTTCAGGTCGGATTCATTGCATTATTATTATTTTTTTCTCCTTTTGATTCAAATTTTTTTACTAATTTAGTTCATTTCATTTGTGTTCTGGTTGTAGCAGCATTGGCGCTCTCTAAATACAATATTCTTTTAGATATTATAGTTTAGAATTATCTGTTTAGTTTATTAATATTTTTTTGCAAATTGTTTTTCTATGATATGATATTTATGAGAAGCACGTAATTATGTTTATTCCTGATAAAATGTTGTATCTCATTCTAGTATTGTGTAAATTTCGCCTCATTTATTGCTTCCTTAAAGGAAACGAATGCAAAAGAGGAGCTAAAAGAGACATAATTCAGATATATGTCTGATACAAAATTCTGACTTTATAGCGCTTACGCACTTTCTTCCTGATACAATCGGAGAAAAAGTGGGCTAAGAGAAGATATAGAGTTATTTCTATCCGGAGTGTCTAAGTTTAAAGGTTAGATTAAGAAGATGTTTCGACCATAACACTTCCATTTATTTTTGAGCAGAATTTATGCCTGGATTATGCGGTTGGTCATTGGAAAGAATGGCGGAACGGAAAAAAAGAAAAGAACTTATCCAAGTCACTAGTTTTTAGGAGGAGGTTATCACTTTCCCAGAAACCAGACCCGACTGCCCCGCAGTTTGAGAGTTTGATTCCTCTTAAAGTGGGGGAAAAAATTCCACGCAATAAACTGTTTCTCAGATTCCAAAGTTTTTCTCGTTTTCTTTCTTGTGGTTGGAATGTTTTGTTGAATTCTCTTTCAGGAATTACACGGGGTACAATTGTTTCTTTCTTCTCGAAACGTCCAAATGCAGAGAATCTGTTAGCCGGTGATGAAGCGATGGAATATATCTGTAAAATGATGTAATATCATTAGCAATTTAGGAAATAAATAATCAAAAAAATTTACTAAAAGGAACAATAATAGACATTTTTTATTAAGTATTATAATGTATAATTTATTTTATTAATTATATATTATTTGTTGTTTCTCCTATTTCTGAGGCTTATCTAGTCATTTTCGAAGTATTCTGTTCCTTAAATTTCCTGTATTTAAAAAAAAGCATAGTTTCTTTGTTTTGTTCTTTTCAGTAATATTAAATAATTAGAAAATTTCTTAAACTTTTGCTCTGGGTATTCTTTGTTTTTCTGAAACGAATAATTTATGTGATCTTATGATGATTCTTGAAGTAACGATTTGAAAACTCAAAACACCACCAGAACATTTTCAAATTTTTAAAGGACATTAGATTTTATACTTATATTTAGTTCGCTTACTAATTGTTTTCGTACTTTGCATTTTCGTATTTTTAGCAATGATTTCGTATTTTTTATTCTTTACTGATGTTATACTTTTTTTAAAACTGGAATTGTATATTCTGAAGCATTGCCATTTTATATGCAATCTTATTGCAATCTATCTTTTATAAGTAAATTTTTAACCCACAAATGTACCTTACTTTTATATTTCATCATTGGATTGGCGCAGCATGTCCAAATGTGTAGCTATTGCGCCAGAAAAAATCACAAATCACAATCACAAATCTCGAAACCTCAAATGCATTTGTATCAAAACAAAGACTAACAACAAATTCCCAAGAAATAAAATAACCGCAAAATTTCTTTAAATAAATTCATCCGCTCAAAGTTATTGAAAATATTTAGGTGCAGTTATATTTCTGAATAATTTTGATTTACTAACTGATATAATATAAGGTGGAGGAGTATTTGTGTGTATGAGAGATATATATAAATTAAGAGAAATACTTGGCATACATCCACTTTGGAAGGTAGAAATATATCTCTTGAAGCGATATTTAGAAATTGTTATTAATAAAAATTAACATTAAATTTTTTTGCAGCTTTAAAGAGGCAGCATAAAACGGTACTATATAAAAAGGCAAGAAATTATTTTTTAAATTAAATCCATTTCTGCCGTAGAACTGAAAATTTTAATAGCTTATTTAACAATATAGTGCTGATTTTATACTTAACTGTATAATATTTTAAATATATAATGCTTATTTAATATGTATAAATATTTTAAGCATGTTTTCTAATAGTGTCTAGATATATAAGATTTATGATCAAATATTAAATGTATCGAAGGCAATGATAGAAAAGCTTAAAAATTCTAAAAGAGCAACAAAGTTTTAGAAGAAAATCCTTATTAAATTTTCAGTTATTTTTTCATTTTGTTATTACAATCCCGATAGCTATAAACATTGACATAAAAAATAATGAAATGTTTAAAACAGTGGAACTAAACTTTTGTCTTAGACACAAATCATCATTGGCAAAGCAGAATTTAAGAAAGAAAACCATAATTAAATTATATTTACTTAATTATAATTAGTTCAGTAAAAGATTTTTTAAAAAAAATGCATGATTCCCCATTGTTTTAGGATATAAATTATAATATTACCAAAAGGCTGGAACCAGCAAAGTATATTCATTTTTTTATGAATTTTAGTGAATCTTAAGAATGTATATGTTTAACATAATTAAAAAAATATGAAGGGGCACCAAAATAATTTGAATTATATATTTATCAAAAAATGGAGCTTAAAAATATTTTATTGGAGACACTATTAAGTCAATTACATTTAAATATTTAATTATAAATTCAGCTATAGAGCAATTCCGATGCATCATTTTTGACTAATCGTCAAAAAAGGCAAGTAAAATTTAATTTTAAAAGAAGTAAAGAATGGAAAATACGATATTATGTATGCAGGACAGCTCACACATATTATGAATTATTTTTGTATAAAAACAGTATCTTAAGGCATACGCATTGCATACAGGCAAATGTTTTCAAAAATTAGCATAATGCATGCAAAAAATTTTTATCATGCTGATACTCATTTCTTATTGTTCATAAAAATTTTGTTTTATTATAAGTAGGGAATTCAAAAAACTTCCTGAAATATAACATATTATCATAAAGCAGCAGCAAGAAAAAAAATGCAATAGCATGGAACAGTTAAATAAAATTGAAAACAAAATTTAATAAAATTTGAAACGTATCCATGAAATATATTTTTCTTCACTGAATTTCAGTGAATTATATTGTGCCAATTTTTAACTAAAAAAATAAGGATAAACACACCTCTAAGCAGGAACTTTAAAATAAAACATTTAAAACGAATTCGTTTCTATTTTCTCGTATATGAATGAAAAATAGTGAAATCGTTAAAAATATATCAGCTTGAGTTCTATAAAGATATATATACATTTTTCAAGTATCTTGGAATTCGAGCGATGCATTATTTTTCAATAATGCTTGTCTATCTATAAACAGGATAACAAAGAATCTTAATAATATTTTGTCATGACAGGTAAAAATGTAAGAAAAATCATTTTGTATGAAAGAAAAGTTCATTCAAATATTTAATAGAAATAATATTTTAATTAAGTTCTTATTTATTGTTAATTATTTATTCATTGTTTAAATTATTGTTCTCTCAAATTTCATCCCTCAAAATAATTTAATCCCTCAAAAAATATATAAAACTCATTCTCTGCAAGCCTGAATGCTGTTTAATTGACTTGACTTCGCTTAGTGTAAACCATTTCGAAAGAAAACGTTACCTTTTCGTAAGAAAAGGAACTAAAAGGAAACTACAAATGCTTAACGGAAGGAAATTAGACAAAAAGGAATCGTAATACAGGGAAAGCGAAAAGAATAGTCACAACAAATAAAACTACAGGAAAAATCGTTTGCAATGCACAAAGATTCATTCAAAGAAACATAATTATCTTTTAATCAACATATTAATTATTTGATTAATATTTTATTTTTTCAATTAACATTTTATTCCTTTAATTAACTTTTTAATTATTTAAATAATATTTTATTCATTCAATTAACATTTTATTCTTTTAATTCTTTTGACTTTATATCTTTTATTCTTTACTTTTTTCTTTTTGACTTTACTTCACTTAATTTAATACCTTTCCGTAAGAAAAGGAACTAAAAGGAAAATACTATTGCTTAACGGAAGGAAATTGTACAAAAATGAATTATAATACAAGGAGAGTGAAACGAATAGTCACGACAAATAAAACTATTGGAAAAACCATTTGCAATGCATAAAGAAAGATGCATTCCAAGATTATCTTTATTAACATTTATTATCTCAATTAATATTTTAATCTTTCAATTAACATTGTATTCTTTTAATTAACATTTTATTTATCTTTAATTGTTTATTCATTATCTTTTATTATTTTCTTTCAAATTTTATCCCGCAAAATAATTTTAAACCTGTGAAAAAATATTTAAAAACAGTTTCTACAAACTCAGATGCTGTCTAATTGACAATACTATTTCAAAAAGGGAAATATGAACGCTTGACTGAAAGAAATTAGACAAATAGAAATCATGGTATTAGAAAAGCGAAAGGAAGAATGCCCGCAAATAATTTTAATATTTTCAGCTCCTTCGTTTTTGCTGCTGATGGAAAGCTCGAAAATTAAAATTGTTGCCATAGTTAAATAATAAAAATAAGAAGTAATAAATAAGTGATTAAGAGATAAAATATAGAATTAATGTATTTATACGGATTAAAATATTAATAATGTTTTAATAATTATTTTTTAAAGTTATGATAAAAAATAGTGTATTTGCTGCTATTCCAAAATTTATAAACATGAGTCAAATTTAATTAAATTTGATATTTACGTGATTTATATCTATTATTATCGATGCCTTTTTGATTAAAACCTTATATTTATTCTTCCAGCAAATTAAATGTGGCTCGAAATTTCATTGACATGAAATGCCTTCTTCTTTTTTTAAACTTTTTTGCATGGCACTAAACTTTAGACACTAAATATTTCTTACTTTGAAATTTAAAACAGACATAAAATCTAATCAGAAACATAATTGAAGAAAGTTTGATTAAAGACGAAAATAAAGAAACGAACTAAATAATTATCGTTTCTAATCTGTTTAGTGATTCACAATAATTGAATAATAACTCATAAATTAAACAATTTTTTCACTGAACTGTTAATTGACTGCACTAGATTTGATTAAACACACGATTTGGTTCGTTTCCCTAATTAAACATGTATAAAATTTTATTTCAAATAAAACACACTGCTTCTCCAGTTAAAATTGTTTGATCAAAATGTTTAAAACCCAATATACTTATCAAGAGATAAGCAGAGATTCTTATTACGACGAATGTAAGAGTAAATAATTTAATTTTGTTCCAACAATGCCTGATAACTTATGAAAATATTGCAATGCAAAATATAACACTCAGTTGAAAATTAAGTATAAACTTTGGCTGTGTGATTTTGATCATATTTCTTTCCTTTCGCATTAACTCAGAAAACTCGTTTTCAATTATTCATTCTAGTACCCTATAATTTTAAAACTCATAGAAAAAATAAATTTAGGGGAAGAGTAGAATATCAAATATTTGCTTATAAATATACAAATTCTATTTATCGTCAGTATCCATGTATTTGTTTAGTATTGTAAATAAAGACCATACAATAAGGACGCCCTTTAAAATCAGGTCACTGATATGAAAGGATTTTAAACAATCTTTTATAAGATAGTAAAATTATGTTAATTATTTTAAATAATGTATTCTTTTTTAAATGTTTTCCAATTAAAACTTTTTCTATAAATTAAGCTTTTAAAATATTGCAGCATTAAAACTCTTAAGGCAATAGACAGTAAAGTTATTTTCAGATATTTTTTATTCATTTTTCAAAAAAAAAGTATTTAGAAAAAATTTGTTTTTGATCCTAATGAATTATTAGGTCACTGATATGAATTAATTTAAAACAACTTTTTATAAACCAGTAAAATTATGTTAATTATTTTAAATAATGTATTCTTTTTTAAATGTTTTGCAATTAAAACTTTTTCTATAAACTAAGCTTTTAAAATATTATAACATTAAACTTCTTAACGCAATAGACAATAATGTTATTTTCAGATATTTTTTATTCATTTCCAAAAAATAATTCTTTGAAAAAAATTTGTTTTTGATCTTAATGAATTATTAACTTTCCGATTGGAATTTTTCTGTAAACCTTTATAGGATAAATGATATTTATTTTACTGACTAAAGTAGGGTGTTGATAAAGGAATAAAGGCTGTTTTCTTATATAGTTGTATTCTAGTTTAGTGAATTATGTAATAATGGAGATTTCGGTTGAAAAAATGTATACAAGTATCATGTTAAATCATCTAATTTCAAACTTTTTCAAAACGAATTCAAAACTTATGCTCAAGTATAAATATTCTGAGAGTAATGAATGTAATAAACATATAAAGTTATAAGCAAATAGTAGTAGAAATTCTTGTTTTTTTATAGTAGAGGTTTAAATTTTAAAAAAAAGATGTTTGTCTGCTATTTTTAAATTTCTCTTGTGCAAAGTACACAAATATAAATAATTGTAGAGTCAAAAAATTGAAGCTCAAGTTTTTAATGATTTTCCGTTTTACTTCTTTTAGACACTACTTAAGCATGCTGCTTCTGCTTGAATGTTGACTTAAATTTAAGTATTAATACAAAATTTAATAACTGCCTGACCTTGCAATTTTTAAAAAGGAAACCAAATGAATTTGAACAATTTTTCATCTGAAAACAAACGTAATGGTTGAAAGTTTTAATACAAAACAGTAACAAATGTTCAGGGTCAACTTCTCCAGAAATAATATATAAAATCCTTTGAATGTATCAAACCATATATGATGAAGAAAGATATCGTATTATTATGATTATTATGATAGATAAATGAACCTGCTAATGAATTCTGAATAAATTTAAACTTTGAACTGTTGTTTGGTTTTTCTTGTCAATAAGATCGTATTTTGTTTAATTTCCGTTTTATAATCGATTAAAATTGAGATATTTATTTGTCGGAAACGTAGTTCATTCGGAATTCAAACTACAAAACTTCAAGAAAAAAAATAAGTAAAAATCAATAAATTAGTACTATAAATAGTATTCCGAAGACAGAGACAGAAAAAGCAATCACATAAAAGACTTTCAATCATTCTATAAAAGATTTTTCTCATAGATTTCAATTTAGAACGCAATAAAAGGGAACGAAGACGAGACAGATAAATCAAATGTAAGGCATTAATAAATTAAGGTATTTCAGACAAAAGATACAAAATTTCGGTTTTTTAAAAAGATAAATAAAAAAACTGTGTTAACAAAATTAAATATATTTCAAGAAGAATAAGTAAACTGGTACATAAATTTCATATTTGAATTTATCTCCATTGTTAACTAATGGAATTTATAGAGAAAAAAGATTAGTTTGGAAAAATTTGTTTGTGAAGTACATAAAATGTACTCTTTCGAGGTATACAAAATTATATTATCTCAAAAATGCTTTATCAATGTAATTTCATAAATGAGTTGTTTGGAACTAAATATTAAGATCAGAACAAGAAGAAAGAGGTAGATAGAAGATAAGATATAGAAAAAGATATGAATAAATCGGAACAGTCATTTAAAAAATATTAAATTAATATTTTTCTTTATCAGGTTTTAAAAAGTGCAATAATGCTGTTTTCAATTTCTTTTTTTAATCTGTCATAATTAATGTTAATGCAACAGCCAGCCATTTATTCAAATAATAATTATCTTGTTGTTGTTAGTTATGCTACTTTTTCACTGTGTTGTTATGTTAGTTATGTCACTATGGCGTGTAAACGATTTAAACCGATTGAGCGTCTCTCATTTTTCAATAGTGCCAACAGTACAACTTAGCTACACACACGTCACAACCTTTTTTAGGGGACGGACTTCATTCATGCATTTTCATTCATTCATAAACAGATCGAAATTTAGATCTGGAACAGAGAAAGATCACCTCTGAACGAGTACCCTCAGTGGTATTACTCTAGACATGGAGAACTTTGTAAACAAGACAGATTTAACTAGAGCCGTCCATCACACACTCGGGGAGTCTTCGGCCGGCAAGGTTCGAATTCGCAGCTTAAGGAATACGAGTCAAATGCCCTATCAATCAGGCTATCCCGGGCCCAGATAGCTTTTGATATTAAGCTTTCTATCGTATCATACTCAAAGTGACAACTATTTATGTTTATTATGTTGTTGTTGCTACTAATGGCACTTGCTATGGACAAGCCCCCCCCCCCGCTGATGCAGCAGCAGATTTAAGCCTAAAAGAGCGTCTCTTGTTTTTGAAGCATCATGCCCAAACCAGGACTCGAACCAGGGACTCTCAGAACACGAGGAAAACGCGCTACCTCTGTGCCAGAAAGCTGGAATTTATGTTTATTATAGTTATGTTAACTATTTTTATTTGCTTGCGAAAATATAGATTTAAATCACTTAATTCATAGGAAAGTCATATTAAAAGCATACATTTTATTTCTAAATTGTATTACTTTAAACGCGATGTCAGATTCCTTTACGACTACTTGTTTTTAAATCATTTCCAGAATTAAATGGATACTATACATTTGTTTGCAAATTTGAAAGGACAGTTGAAAATCCATTTTTTCGGATTTTTCAATTATTCATCTGCGTGCACTTCTCAAATAGACGACAGCGTATGAATAGATAGTTTATAAGAAAGCAGCAGTATCTCTTTGTTTGAAATCATTAACGAAACAGAATTCAATAACTCTCCAGTCCCAACACAGTACACCACTATTCTTTGAATCCAACATGAATCAAAGATAAAAGCACATATTGCACAACGTTTCCCCAGAAAACTTTTCGAACACAAAATTCATTAAAGTGTCTAATTAGGTACAGAGGGGACAATTTGAGTGGGTTTACCAAGCGACAATACTTGACGCTGGTTTGAAAAATGCCTTTGCGAGATCTCATTGTTCCTTTCTTTGTTTTCTTTAGCGTCTTATGCGGAATTTATACAATAAAACCTTTGCTTCCTTCGGAAACCCTGCTTCTCAGGAATAATTCCTTTTCTTCTGGAAGACTTTTGTGCATAGGTATTTCAGGTGGTTGGATATTTATGCCTGGTGGGAATGAAATGAAGGATTCGATGGACGGAGAAAACATACCAGTTATTGAATGCTTCTCCGAGGACTAGACTCAGGAAAATTATGCGAATATGCTTTGTGAAACATTTAATTAGATATGCTTTAGAAGAGGGAACAGTAGAAAATTTTAGAGTTTAGTAGAAAGTAGTAGAAAGTTTTCAAAGCTTCCTTATTTGTTTATGCTCTGAAACTTTATAAAATGTAATTTCATAATCAGTATGTCTACCATGCAAACAATTTGGATGTGAATCCAATGTGAAAATTGCTATGAGCTAATAAAATGTTCTAATATAATCCCTAATAAAGATAATATCTCATTTCCCATATATAAGATGTGGACTTCGAGAAAAGCTGTTATCTTCATTAGTGCTTAGACTTCAGTTTTCAGATTTCCTAATAAATGTGGGCTTTGTATTGTGGTGGAAGAAACCGAGTAAGGCCTTTCTGATGTTTTCTAAAAACTTTTGAAACTGAAATTTGATACAGAACTATAACTTCGGGAACAAGATATTATTTCAAATTTTATCCATCTTAATCTTTGCATTTTTTAAATATGTTGTTGTTATTACTTATGGCACTTACCTGTGGATAAGCCCCTCACCCCCGCTGATACAGCAGCAGATTTAAGCCGAAAGCAGTGTCTTTTGTTATTTTGAAGTAGCGCCAACTAGGGCTAAGAGTCCGACTTAGCGACACACTCACCACTTTCGCTTGCACAGCCCCTTTTCACAGGGGGACACATCCACACTCCTCACAGATAGAACACAGAATAACAACCATGCCCGAACCGGGACTCGAACCCCAGAGCATGAGAAGATACGCTACCTCCGTGCCAGAAAACCGGCATTTTTTTTAAATATGACGATTATGTGCGTACAAATGTATAGAATGATAATATATCTTTCAAGGGATGCAACTCAATAACTGTTACAAATCTGACCATAATTTTATATCAAATTTTATTCATCTATCTCTTAACATTTTTACTTTTTCTTATACGTATTATTAAGAAAGTATAATATGATCGTTAAGAAATTCGAATTCAACATTTTGAGTCAATTCTTTAGAAAAGGACCATATGTTCGCAATAAAAGTAGTTCATTCTTTCCGTTAGACAGTTCAAATTCCGCGTGTAATCTTAATACTATGTGTGAAGATACCAAGTGTGCTGGTAGTTCGAATATAAGTTAACAAGATATTTATTACACTAAGGAGCCAAACATATAAAATTTGGTAAACAGATTTAACATCTGTAGTATTGATACTTAAAAAACTCTGAGTCAAACTTAGTTACAGGTTGTCTGTCTGCACTTTTGTTTTCTTTGAAACATCTGGATTCAATAATTCAAAAAAGCATTATAAAAATATTAAATTTGGTATTGGTATTGTAAATACAAGGGCAGTTCTTTTTCTCAAATTTTTGTTTTGATTGGATGAGTATTTTTTTCTACAACTTTTCTACATTTCTATGCTGGAGATTAATCGCCAAATAACTCACCAAGAATGACGTAATACATTCATTAAAAATGATAAATCCACTTCAAAAGTTAATATTTTATTATTGTAAGCTAATACCAAGGAGTTGTCTAATAAGACAAGTTTATTTGATAATATGCGAGAAAGGTTTGAGAAGACCCCTACCACTTGTTTATTAATATTATTTTTAGTGATGTTTTTTATTGTTGTTATCGTGTTATTACTCGTGTATATAGACATACACTATCAAAAGGAATATTTGATAGTGTATGTCTATATACACGAGTATCTTATACACATATTTATACATCTATATACACATATTTGACAGAATCTACATATTTTAAATAAAGACAGAATAATGAATTTCCTTTTCCTGTTTCAAAGTGCATTTGTATTATTGTTTTTACTTGCAGCAAGTAAAAATAATTTCAAAAAAGGAATTTTTGAAATTCAAATGAAGTTTCGTCAAATTTTCGGGTTTAAATTTTTCGACGATTGCATTTCCTTCATCTTGCATACTTCCTGCAAGAGAAATTTAAAATGAAAGATGAATTTTTATTAGAAAAACAACATGCATTAAAAATACATAAATTTTATTTAAATTTTATGTCTTATGTAAATTTATGTTTTATAAAATACATAAACATTTTGTATTATCAACAAATCCGTCTGTTTGCTTGGAAATATGAGCACAAGAGAATATTTATCAATAGATTCATTGGATATACTTTTTTATGAATCAATACGCGTATAATTCGCTTCTGATTTACGTGAATCAATATTCGAAACAAAATATTTCTATCTCTTTTTATCTCTCACATTTCTTATTCAGTATTCCATTTTAAAAAATCAATTGATTTATTTGATAATTGGGTTTTAGCTTCATTTTTGTTAAATAATTTTCATTGAGTGATATTTAACGAAAAGATTGCGATTGGCATAAAAAATCAAGTGAATAAATGGAAAAAAATGTATGTTATTTTCATGAGTGGAAAATATAAATCAACGGCAATCGCTTAAAATAATATTTGTAACTATATCATTATTTAGTTTATTAATATATGGTGAAGTCAATTGGTTTTAAAAGAATTACAGTTTCCATTTTATAGAATTTTCCAAAAATTTGACAGAAATATAGAATTTAAGTATAAACCCCGCATACTAATTTTATCCATCTCTCTAATTTCCTTTTTTTTAAATTTGTTTGCATTTAGATACCGGCATGAGGAAAATCAATTGATCGAATTGATTTGAAAAATTTTGAACTCATGGGATATTAAACATGTAGATTTATTCAAACTTCAAGTTATAATTTTAAAATAATTGCATATAATTTTACTCTGTACATTTTGTACGCATGAAAGTAAAGGTGATAGAAACTATTTGATAATTTTTAGTTATTAATATAATAGTATTCAATATTTTATACAACTCTACCAAAAATTATATTAAAAAAATAAAATAGTTTATTTTTCCTATGGCTTTACGCATACTTAACAAATAAGGTATTTCTACACCTTATTTCTTAGTTAAATTATCCTTTAACTGGAGAAGTGTTGTATCTCAGATCACTTTAGGCACTTTTGGACACCCCTACTCTATTTTTAACTCAATCAAATGGATTGTCCCGATAGATTCTTGTTTTGTCACCTTCATTACACGGACAGTTTTTCAACAGATTTGAGCAGATATTTTTATTCTTTTTCAGCGGATAATTCAGCCATTTCTTTGCATAACATCTGTAAGAACGCAACTCCCTTTTTTGTGTTGAAAACAATACTTAGTGCTTCTACAATACTTGATGGTGAACAGCTGGTTCTAAATATGGATCATCGAAATATCATCAACCTATTGATCCTAGATATGAATAAGAGTTCCATAAACTTTTAAATAAAGTAAAAATGATTTTAATTATGAGGATAATTGTAGAAAAGATTTTTTTTCAATGGAAGTTAATTTTCAACTGATTTTATAATATGCATGCTCAAATATAATTAATTTTTCTCGTAATAATATATTTTGAAAAATTCAAAAATATAGTAATATACCAAACGAAATATCTGCAGAATTTAAAGATTAATTTTAATACTAGTATTTAACCTGTATATTTAAAAGAGCCGGGAAAGATTTGCTACGAATGTTTACAAGTCTCTGCTTTGAACTTTTGCCGATAAAAAAAAGTTAATTTCACCCATTATCATTTCTTTTTCCTATAATTGTTGAATTTTTCATTATATTGTTTTCTATATACCTTTGTATAATTGGAAAAATGAATAATATTTAAAAAGTAAAAAGTAATTTGCTTTTCAAGAGTATAATTTGAGAGGAAAATGTAATTTCAAATATAATTAATTTTTTCATCAATAATATATTTCGGAAAATTTCTAAAAGATATTTATATATAAAAAAAAATCTCCAGAATACATTGGCTAATTTTCGTACTAATACTTTCATCAGAAAATATAATTTGACTATAAAGAAAATGCAGTCTCGTAGACAGCATCTTCCCAATTAAGTAATAAATATTCATCTTCCAAGTTAGGAATTAAATAGACTTCAAAATGAAAAAAAAATCCATTATAATAAATTCAGTAACTACGATAAGACATTCTACTTTAATAAGAACATAAACTATGTCTGATCATATAATATTTTACACTGCAGTACAATGTTTTTGTTTCACTTTCCACTTAAAAATTCCTCCTATTTATAAAAGTTATCTTTCCAAATTTTAATCAAACTAGTAAACACTTCTGAATATTCTTTTCTCATATCTTTGAATAGTTTCAGAAAGTGTTGATATTGTTTTATAAAGTACCAAAATTTTTCTAAAAGAAAATAAATTCCAGAACTACTTTATTGCTTAATTTTTATGGTTGAAGTTAATTTTATTCCTTTTTATTCGTCGTGTTCTTTAATGGCTTTATTTCAAGATGCTAAATGTTACACCTAACTGAATAAAATTCGTCAAACCAAAAAGAGAAAAAAGAAAAATCTAGAAGAAGAAAAGAAATGTTCACAAGTTACGAGTCAGTTCCCGACTTGAGCATTTTCTTGAAGAACATTCCTTGTCGAAGCGGAGCTTAAAACTCTGGAAAATTCAGCGACGTTTGGTCTTTCAGAGAAACAAACCATGTAAGGTAGGACGAAAAAAAATGCAATAAAAATGAAATAAAATGAAAAGATGCTTCGTAACTTCGAAGCAAATTCGCTTCACTGGGATTATTTCAAGCGAAGGAAGCATCACTGAAGAGAGTCAAGAACGAAGAGTGAAGCAGTTCTTTTTTTCAATTTTATATCTATATATTTTTTTTCTTTCGCCTTCGCTCATTCTGCTGGGCCGACGATGGCTCGGAAAATGACCTTGTCATTCGCTTCAGTGGGATTTCTTGCTTCTTTAGCAAATACTTGAAATTTGATAGATCATTTGCATCTAAAGGATTGCTGATAAGTGACTTGAAAAAGTATTTGGGATTTTTTTTTATTTCAAGACAAAAAGCAATTAAAAATCATTCGCGATTGTCTTGTTGCATATCAATGAAAATAAGTAATATAAAAAACATTTTTAAATCTATTCCTACTTAAGTAATTAGGAAAATTTTTATTTTACCTACTTTTAATTAAATAATTACAATTGTTGTTCTCGTGTCCCACTTAACAACAAAAGGAGGGGCGCAGTAGTTTCTGAGGGTATGCGCCCTGGATATTCAAGGACAGAAGTCTTACATCTAGCTCATACACGTAACGAACCCTTTTTACGGGACGGACTTTATACACGCATTTCACCCAGTCAGCCATAGATAGTAATTTAGATCTGAAACAGAGACCAGTATCCCCAGTGGTATTATTCTCCACATGGAGAACCTTGTGACCACGACAGATTTAGCATCCACCACACACGGAGAATCTTCAGCTGGCATGTTCAAACTCGCAGCCCAAGGGATGCAAATCCAACGCCTTACAAACCAGGTTATATAGTACTAAAAATTATAGTTACTATAAATATGTCATCAAAAAATTATACCAGCATTGAAATTCAAAGCCAAATGAGGTTCGAAACCAATTGTGGCAACGCAAAATTCGTGAATTTTCTACACTATTTAAGGTACTTCAATACAGATTATAAATATTTAATTTTTTTATTCCCATTTAAATTTGAAAGAAATTCAAAATAAATCCGGAAAACTAATTTAATAACAGCGTTAAAATTTTAATGCATCAAACATTACGAAAATAAACAGAATCGTATAAAATAATCGTCCGAAAACATGTTACAACTAACCTCATTAGGGTGGGGGGAAAACTAATCGAATTCGTTACTTATTTGGAGGCTGGAAAATGAAGATTTTTGGTGAGAAATTTAGTTTTAATTAATTAATAAAAAATGAATGAATTAATATTTGAAAAAACTGTATCAACATCAAATGTCATCCACTACAAGTTTTAAAAAACTTACTTAAGCTTGAGTGCACGGATAAAAATATTTTATCAACAGCTGAAAATTTGTTTATATATATA
>JAOUZG010043906.1:3606522-3617498 GCA_026289955.1 Argiope argentata | reverse complement strand
TTACAAATTTCATTATAAGTATAATAAGTTGATCGAGGTTCACTATCAGTCTCTTCTCAATATAGTGATAGTCACAGACAGACTCTCCGACCCGCCACGAAAGAACACGGATTAAGCATAAAACTGAATGACCGGACCACCGCAACAGAAACACTGAAGGGATCTGTGGTTGATTCCTAATGGCCATCACTGGTCACGGTACAACCCTCCACATAGGAAGTACGTCCCGTCATCTATAGGAGCAATCTGACGCCTACCTAAATGTGTACCCACCAAGTTGGCAAGATCCAACCACCATACCAGAAGTATATTGTCCTCAATTACGAGGTACCCTCCGTGGAGGGGGTCTCTCTTCTCAGTATAGCACCAATTTCATAAAATGAATTAGAAAGTATTGAAAAATGATCTGAATTCCATAACAAAAATGTTGTACAATAAGCGACAATATCCAAAAGGCACCGAGATTTCTAATGATCAATGGTTAGATGGCAAAGAATAAAAATTTTGCGTTTGACAGCGTTTTGATAATTTTGTAAAATATGATCAGTTATTATTTAATAACAAGATATAACAATTTTTAATGTTCCACTTAAGGTGATTAAGCAATTCATATACGTTTGCAAATATTGTTTTTTAAATTTATTGTTCCGGATTGCACCACATTTCTTTTAATAGCCAATTAAAGATTTGTCATACATAACTACCAGATAGCATCAAAGTGAAAACATGAATGAGCATTATTTGAAAAGAAGAAAGGGTCTTTACTTTCTTTTGTCTGCCGAAAATCTTTTCATCGTCTTCGATAACCGTACTTTGTCAACAATGGCACGTAAGATGACCTTGTCATTCGGTGGAGAGCGAAGTCTTTACCAAGTCATCGGCAGTTGATAGATCATTTGCATCTAAATGATGGGTGAGAAAAGTCACTCGCAGATCTGCTTCTTATCTCGAGTCGGAGGTAATTAAAAAACGTTTATTCAAATACAGATCTGGGGTGGGAATGTTTTCCTGCATTAATTACATTAATGCGGCGAGCCGAAGATTGATGAGAAGTGCGTATTCAGTCCACTTTTGGAAGGATACACAGCTCATGCATTATGAAAATTAAAAGTTTTTTTCTCCTCTTGAAAGTCTATGAATGAGTGTGTTTATTTTAAATTTTCCTGAATAATAATTGATCACTTACATTTTAATTAACTTAATTGGTGGGCCCAATGAGAAAGGTTCTTTTCATAGTTTTACGGGGGTTTTTTTCCTTTACTCATTTTTTCCCAATTGTACGTCGTCATAAATTAGATGAGAATAATGATTTTGCTATTTTTTTGTCATATAAAAATAGCTCTCATTTTATGCACTATAAAGGAATTAATACTTTGCCTGACGTACTAGTAAATTTCTGTTTTTTAATTTATATGAAAATGAATAAAATATAAAAAAAGATTAAAATGAAATCTGTTATACATATTTCAATGTATCATGTCAGAACATCATTTCATGAACGGCCAAACATCACGTGCTCGTGCAAGTTAAATTATAGTTTTATTCGTTTTAATGGTTTCATTGAATGAGTCACTTTAGGATTGTTAACGATCAAGTAAACTTTGTCTCGCATTAATTGTTTTAAAAAAATATCACATTTTCTATTTATTTCATTTCATATAATCACGTGTTCAAAATGACATTTTTTAAGGTTTTATTTGCTGTAGTCATACATTTATTTGTTTTAATAGGAACTTTTGTAAATGCAATGGCAATACGTTATTACAAGCTGATTTTTCTAGATGCTTTTGCAGATAATAATTTTTTTTTCGCCTACGGAGTTTTGTTGAGAACCAAAAAAACTCATCCCAAACACAACATCATGTTCTGATATGATAATAAGATACTTAGAACTTAGTAGCGAAAAATAAAGAATACAAACCTAAATGACATTTAAATTATTCAAAAATTAATATTACTATGAACATAGTCACCATATTAAGCGACAATAAAGTTAATAATGAAAAGTTAATAAGCTTTTGTTTTGAAACGGTGTTATCTAACAATACGAATAGATAAGCAATCTGATTCAAAGCACTTAGATAACCTTTGGAGATCCTTTTGAATAAATCAGATGATTCTTGAAAACGCGGATCATTTTCTAAACAATATATATACAGTGGGACAAACAACTGAGGATACACCTTACTTTTACTTGATAAATCCAACTTTCAATCGAAATAACACATTAACTAGAAGTGCAAACGCATTTTTATTTTCACAAGTAACAAAAGGGTTAATTTACAGTAAAAATAACGAAAATCAACAAAAAAATATCTAAAATTAAAAATTTCACATATATTTGAAATAAACATAGGTAGAATTTTACCTCAAAAAATTGAGGATACACCAATAAAATTTTTGTATAACTACCGCTAGATTTTTTTCTGATTTCTACTGTAATAGCCTAAGTTTGGCCAATTTTATCTTAAACCTTTTCGGCTTCTACTTTTGTCTTTTGAAGTTGTTTATGTGAATTTAAAGTCGTGATTTTAAATGGAAAATGGGTCTTCGAAGAGAGACCAGTATTGATGTAAGAAAATTTTTTATTAAGGTTATTTAAAAAAGGAAAATCTTATCGTGAAATAGCTGAAAATGTCAGTAGAAGCCACTCGTGTGTCCAGAAAATCATTGGAAGATTTAAAAGCGATGGATTAATTGAAAATAAAAGTGGAAGAGGAAGCAAAAGTATTCTGAGCGATGTAACCAAAAGGAAAATTTTGAAAGATATCAAGATTGATCCTAAACTAAGTGCAGTGAAACTAGCTGCAGAAACTTCTCGAATAATGGGCAGAAGTGTAAGTGCTGAAACTGTGAGAAATGTGATTAGACATGCTGGATATAGCAGTCGAGTAGCTAGAAAGAAACCTTTCATAAGCTTACAAAATCAGAAAAAGCGTTTGGAGTTTGCAAAAACTCATCAATTGAAGACAGATAACTCTTGGAAGAAAGTTATATTTAGTGACGAAAGTAAATTCAACATTTTTGGAAGTGATGGCAGTTGCACCGTTTGGAGAAAGTCGAACACCGCTTTGGATCCAAAAAATTAACTTCCTACAGTTAAACATGCTGGTGGCTCAATCATGGTTTGGGGTTGTATGGCTTCAAATGGGGTAGGAAATTTAGTTTTTATAGAAATTTAGTTTTTATAGTTTTTATAGAAATTTAGTTTTTATAATGGGGTAGGAAATTTAGTTTTTCTTTAAGATTGTTGAGTATATCTATATAAAGCTTATAATGGATCATAAGCTTTATATAGATATACTCAACAACAATCTTAAAGAAAGTGAAAAAAATTGGGTTTAGATGAAAATTTTATTTTCCAGCAAGACAACAACTCCAAACATACGGCACGTAATGTCAAAATGTGGTGTCTTTTTCATTGTAAACAGCAATTGCACACACCACCACAGTCCCCTGACATCAATGTCATAGAAAATTTGTGGGCCACACTCGAAATAGTGGTCCAAAAGCACCAGATTAGGAACAAAGCCCATTTAAAGCAAGTTACAAGAAGAATGGGATAAAATATCTCCACATACCACCAAAAAATTGGTCGAATCGGTACCAAGACGTTTGGAGGACATTATAAAAGCCATAGGACATGCAACCAAATATTGACACTGTCTTTGTATGCGATATGTCACAAAAATTTTATTGGTGTATCCTCATTTTTTTAGGTAAAAATCTGCCTATGTTTATTTCAAATACTTGTGAAATTTTTAATTTTAGATATTTTTTTGTTGATTTTCGTTATTTTTACTGTAAAATAACCCTTTTGTTACGTGTGAAAATAAAAACGTGTTTGCACTTCTAGTTAATGTGTTATTTCGATCGAAAGTTGGATTTATCAAGTAAAAGTAAGGTGTATCCTCAATTGTTTGTCCCACTGTATATATATATATATACATTATTAACCCTTTGCACTCCGAAAAATAATTTGATTCAAAATTATTCACCTAGCACAAAGATTTGTTTATTGCTATGAAAAAGAAATATACATAATTCATAATTCGAATTTCTTTGAAAAATTAATCTACATCTCTTAACAATTATGTAGGCGTTTTTAACAACTAAATTTGAAAAATAAATAAATAAAACGTCAAAATGGCGCACAGTCTTGAATGGTGAGTCAGAGGCACCATCGGAGTGCAAAGGGTTAAATATAAAATACTTATTTTTTTCATTCATTTAAGAAATCATTTAAATACCGTACTTTAATATAATCATCACATTTTGTGTTTTTTATAGTTATAAGAATAGGGTTTTTCAAATTATTAAAGAAGTAATTTTGAAAACAATTAATAATTTTATATCATTAATGCATTTCCTGTTTTATTTCATAAAATGTACAATCTTTTTTTACAATTTTACTAACCATAAACCACATAATTTTTGTACCGGATCTACTAGATAATAAATGAACCATTTAAATAAGATTGCATCATAATAATTATACCTTTTACTATTCAATTTTTAAAAAATATAGATAAATCAGTTATTTATAATTCAAGTACAGGCTGAAAGGCGAATTTAACATCACTTCAAAACTGAGAACAATTTAGGAGCGAATAAAAATAGTTAAAATATATTGTTTTGCTAAAATTTATTAATTTTTATAGAAAATATATTTTAAATAAAGCAACTTACTAACAGAAATTTATTATAAGTATTATTAGTATTACCTTGAAAAATGTATTTAATTTTTGTTAACTTGCATTCTTTTTTGGCCATTTTCAACAATAATTTAATGGCCAAATCAATAATAACAATGTATATATTGTTTTTGGTAAAGAAATTAATTTAAAACTTCTAGAGAACAATTAATTTGTTTTGTTTTTTTTTCTAGTTTATTTTCAGGAAGAGTGACTTTATATACTTTCAGGCAATCATTTGTTCTTCTAACTTTTTAACATTTAAGTAAAAATAAAAAAACAAAGTTATTACCAATTAATTACCTGAACTATATATTGGAATACTCTTGCAAAACTGGTATTATCTGCCGCAAAATATAGTAATTTGTATACTGATTTAAAATTCACTTAAAGCTGCAAATTTTCATGAAATCATTAACTTGTTAAATTACATCTTCTAAGCATAAATTAAATATAGTATTAAATTTAATGAATTTCTTTTGTTATAATGTATTTGAGAATCGGAAATAATAGTTCGGAACCTATTTAAAACTCAGAAAATTGGTAGGTTCTGCTATAAAATCTACTTAGTAACCTTATTTTAAATTATTCTAAAGATATAGATTTTCAAGAAATCCTTAGCTTGTTAAATTAACTTTTCCTAAGTATAAATTAATGATAATATTAGGTTTAATGAATATCCTTTGTTATAATATATTTGAGAATCTAATTAGTTTCAGAATCTAACTACACACTTGAGTTTGTCACAACTCAAAATAAATTTTAATCGAAAACTAAATAATGATGTTTTAAAACAAATATGTAACTATTATTTGTTTTGGAATTCTAAATAAAATTAATTGGATTTAAGTTATTCGAAAACTTTTCAAAAAAAATTTCAATTAAGAGTAACACCTGAATCTGATGTCACCTTACCCTCTTCATAGCAATATTTTGAGAACTTATCGAGTAACAAAAATGCAACTCCCCCAATTTGCCCAAGTTCAGAAGCAGACAGAAAAAAAAGTGACTCGACTCTCCCCCACAATCATCGAAACAAATGTACTGTACAGGCGACACATCAGTTTCGAGTGTAGATTGTTGCACAAATGATCCAACTCTGCTTAGTTTCTGTTCCTAAATCCTTTACCCTATAAAGTATTCCTTCCCCTACCTCATTAAGGTGCGAACCGAAACTCCACAGAGAAAAGGGGGGAGAGAGAGTAGAGAAATTCGCAAGAAAAAGAGAGAAAAATCACTTCTAGAGCTAAATATCTGTAATATTATACACCATTAACTCAGTTTCTCACCACATCCTTAACAAGATTCGAACCCCCAAATGGCAATAGCACCTGCCGTTATTTCATATCTTTATAGGTAAGAGGGAGCACTGTGTGTGAGTGGCAGTATTGGGGACCCCTTAATTCCCCTTCATTTGCCGCCCCCCCGGGTAATTTCACTCCCCCCACTCCCGAGGTGATATATAATCTTATCGAACGCGCCCCCCACTTTCTGTGTCCTACCATGGCTACAAATTACAGAGAAATACGAGCGAAATTAGAGAAAGCGCGCATGCGCCGTGATGCATGACTACCCCGCCGTAAAAACGCTAATGGGTTTGGATGGGTTTTTGTGGGTGACGACTCATTTTGTTTCGAAGGTTTTTATATCTATCTGAGACAGGAATTGGGGGGAATTCTAGATTTGAGAGTCCCTAACGGAGCTTTGGGATTAGAGGCTTCTAGGTGGTCACTATGCATCTAATACTATTGGGTGAAACTAGAAATTGCCTATGACCATGTCGTATCGGAATTTGTAGAATATATTGGA
This sequence comes from Argiope argentata, assembly GCA_026289955.1. Lineage (NCBI taxonomy): Eukaryota > Metazoa > Arthropoda > Arachnida > Araneae > Araneidae > Argiope > Argiope argentata. The sequence continues at coordinate 3,610,995 of JAOUZG010043906.1, read as the reverse complement.
CTAATATAGAATCTCTCAAAGCATTGCAGATTTGAATTTTTTGTGAAAGATTTCCTGATAACGACAAATCTTTCTTTTAAATACTTCATTAAACTTTCAGTCTATGAAATTAATTAACATTCTAATTTGATAAGGTATAGTGATTTGTATACTTACTGTTTTATCAAATCGTTTATGAATGCAAAAGACAAATACCAACAATTGTTCGAATTTGATTTTTAAATTTAGTTCGCCTTAAATTAAATGTCGAAATCATGAAATTTAATTCCTTAATGTACTAATTTTATTTTAGTCAACAATGTACTTACTTTTTAATTTATTTAGATTTATAAATTAAAAGTTGAAATCATGTAATTTAATGCTTGTGAAAGACAGATAATCATATACTAAAGTATATATTGCTCCACGCCGACTCTATTTACTCGGAGAGTATTAAGTGATGACAAGGAATTAAAATTCATAAATACTTCAAATCAAATGCAAGCAAACACCTACCTATGATTTCCTATCTTCTATATTACACAAAGTGCGTAAAATTAGTATTATAGCACACGAAAATGCGTCCTAAAGGCTAGTAATAAATGAGCCTTTAACCCATTAGCCGCCAAGCCTAAATTGTGTGTGGTTATTCCCATTACCATTTCTGTTTTGAGTGTTATTGTTTATGTCAGATTTATTATTTCAAAATAAATACATATATTTTGTCATAAATAGTCATTAACGTGTATAAAAATCAAACACAAATATACACGTAATTGGCAATAGGAATAACCTCATACAATTTTGGCTTGGCAGAGAAGGGGTTAAACAAAGCAGAATTTTTGTAAAAACAATTTATTTGTAGCTTTTTTTTCAAGTTTTTACGCTTGTATATTTATGTTTGTGGTCAAGTTAATAAGTTGTTACTTTAAGTTGTACGTTATAATATATTGAAAGTATCACGAGTAGAATCGTGCTGGCAATGAGCAACACCCAGCCAACCACGCGTATATTCGTGATTGGCAGCGAATGGGTGAAGGACACATTGTCGATTCATATAATAATATAAAATCAAAATGTATATTTATAAAAAGTCGAACATAAAATATGAAAAGATACAAAATGCATATCAGCATACATGATAATCAACATATAAAAGTTAAAATTTCAAACTGTCAAAGGGAATTATTACTCTGTAACTATTTATAGAAAGAAAAAAAAATTCCTCTGAGTAAAGTTACTTTAATAAGAAAACATTGTACGAATAATTGAAAACTCAAAATATTTCTCAGCTTTATCAGATCGCTTTCTTCGTTAACTAAAATTTCAAATCGTTCGTTTTTACTCAATCTGTACCATCAATCAAAAACTGATGGATGATGCTGTAAAATGGATTAATTTAAATGTTTTTAATTATGAAAATTGTGTTCAATATGACTTTAGGAACATTATTTACAATATGATAAACTTTCAAACACGAAATACGTAAATAATAGCTTACAAACATCTGATATTCGAACCATCTTTCTAATTAGATGCTCTCCTCTTTGCCCCAATTGCAATCTAGAAACAATAATCTAACTGAATAAATGATTTGACACAATTATAAAGTAGATGTAAACCACAAATGAGTCACAAGTGAGTCAATGTGCGAAAACCACATTACATCTGTTAGTAATAAATTAGGGTTCTAGTAACAGCTGCTCCCGAATCAATGCAATAGATTTTGCCAGCTGCTTATTATCATTTTTAGTAGTAGATATTAAAAAGGAAGAGTACGAATAATGATAAATATTTTGCTCAAAACATATAAAAACAGTTTTAGTATTGCCAGCTCTTTCATTTCTTGAATGGACCCAGATTGAATAAAATAGTGCATTTCTAATCTCTCTGTGTGTGTGTTTTTAATTTTTAGATCGAAAACAAATCAAGTTTTAGATTATTTTATCTGTGAAACTTTTCATTATATCTCTTAATCCGAATATATTTTTGATAATTCCTAATGTAACGATTATTATTTGCAAAGAATATCTCTTTCAAATAATAGATTCTTTCATTATTATTTAAACTTTAGGTGCTAAAAAAATGTTGAAGCCTTAAATTGTTTTTAATTGAAATTCTGATGCAATAAATTAAATTATTTCCTTTCTATCAAAAAATTCCATTATATGATTAGAAGATTGATAGATCAGTTATTTAAGTGAGATAAATGTGTTTTCCTAATAGTAGCAAATCCAAAGAACGAGGAATTTATTTCAACTCATTGTTGATAAAAAAATAAAAAATCTAAAGGAGAAATTTATAAATAATGTAATAAATTAAGCAGCAAACAATTTCTGTTTAAATAGTAAATTATTACTATAAAACTATTGATTACCAATTGTAATTTTAATTCGACATACGTTTTAAATAGAACTAGAAAATGAATTAGACAAACGAATAGCTTTAACTGAATAAATTAAATTGCATTAGAATAAGAAAATAAATATTAAATTATTTAATAAATCACTAGAGATATATTAATGATTTACTTTTAATAAACTTAAATAATGCTAATACTGTTATTTACTGTTATCCAAAAGAATTAAGTTTAACTGAAACACGTATAGATTAACACTAAACTACCTATTTGGATTTAAACATAGAACTTTGTAATGAATACCTTCTATGATGTTTTATGATAAAAGCGATGAATTCATAGTAATTAAACTTGGTAATTACCATTCTAACTTAAAGTGTAAAGTTTTCAAAAAATTCGTTTTTCTCTCAATTTAATAGGATTGAAGAAATTTTAATAACAAAATTTCTTTTAATGAAGCAACAAACATTCTCATTAAAAAAGTGAATTTTAATAATTTTCCCCAAGTCTATTGCAGTACAGAAATTTTATATTTTCAGAAGTAAAAATATGCATGTTAGTTTCTCTTTTTTTAACTCCATAGATGGCGCTTAGATTTTATTTCATTTGCTGATTTTAGTAGGTGTTGTAGATGTTTTTTCAGCTCTAAGCGCGGGTAAGTTGAATCGAATTTGAGAAGATTGTCAGAAGTGATACGCTTAAATCTCTTTGTGAAAGAATTTGACTTATTTTCGAATTCAAATGGTATGTTCTTTACTTTTGTATTATAATTTTATGGTTTGATAATGGTCTTGTAGTGGTTTTGGTTAGATTCCATTTTGGTCTTGAATAGATTTAAATTTTTGAAATAATGTTTTGCTTATTATAATTAAGTAATTTATTGTCATTTTTATATTGGTATTAATTTTCTTCCTCAAAAATATCAATTTCTTGTTATTTTTTTGGGTCACAAGGTGTCAATTCCTGGACAAAAATCAGATATCTCACAGAAAAAAAATCATGGTTTGAGTCTACATGGGAGTGACCATTGATGGAGCCTTCAGGCTGAATTGCTTTGTTTTTATTCCATTTACTTTATTTTTGCTTTTAAGCTTGGCATTTATTTATTATTTGGATAAGTTCATTTGTGTTTTATATGTAGCAGCATTGTTATGATCTAGATAATCTGCATCTTTTTCAACTATATTGATCCGGAAAATATTTACTTTTAATTAGTTGCATAAATTTTACTTTATTTTTTTATTGGTAGTTTCTTACCTTTTATTAAGTTTCTCTTTTTTAGTCAGAGATTTGGAGAACTCGATATTTTAATTACAACATTTTTCCCCCTGTAATTGTCTATCAATCCTTATGACTTTACCAATATTGGTTGATTTTTTTTCAATTTATTATTTCATATAGCTCTATTTGGACTTCTTTGTTTTTATGAAATAGGGATATCTCAGACACAATAGGATAAGAGATAATTACTTTCACGGATTTTAATTGAAATGTGAGACTTTGCGCATAGGTTGCTTATTGTAATAAACTTTTCATGATTATTAAATGACCTGAATGATTTTTACTTGGTGTCTCAATCACAAGTCAGTAATATTAGTTATTATTATTTTCCCAATTAAAAACAAAAAACTCCAGTTCTAAATTTCTTGATATTGTAATTTCCCTTTATTATTTATCTTCCGAACTAAAAATATATTAAACAGAATTCTTCTTTCTTAATGATTCATAATGGAGGAAAATAATGCTATTGTATATTTGATGAAGTAATGACAATAATTTGGATGTCAGGGTAAAAAGATAATATATCATTGGAAATCAGAAGAAAAATAATTGCTGCCACAATTCAACAAAATTCTCTTTTTATTAAAGGGATATTATTAAAGAAATTTTTTGGTCTTTAAAACAGTTTGAAATCGTTATTGCACCTGAATATGTTTTGACGATATCGTTAACCAAGAATCATTTTTAATTATCTAAAATTATAATTAAAATTTCAAAAACATCACTTTGTGATTTACCATTCCACCCTCATAAATACATCTGGAACTAAGAATCAGACTTTTCGAGTGCTATCGCGAGCACACACACGTACGCATACTCACGCATTTATCTTTATTTTCGTAAAGATTATTATA
>JAOUZG010043906.1:3590441-3601522 GCA_026289955.1 Argiope argentata | reverse complement strand
TGCCACAATTAGCTTTGAATCGTCAATTGGTGCTGAAAAATTCAACGCTAGTATAATTTTTAGATCAATTAATAATAGTTACTGTAGTTGTTTGGCCTGATTGGTTGGGCGTTGGATTCGCCTCCGTTGGGCTGCCTGTTCGAACACCGTATATAGAAAGGCGAATGAAAAATTTCTAGAAAATTAATTAATATTAAAAAAAACTAAAATAAAAATTTTCTTTGTGAAACTAAGTAGGAATTGATTTTAAAAAATTGTTTTTTGTATTACTTGTTAATAATAAATAAATATCAAAGCCAGAATACAAATACAGATTGAAAAATAGTTTATATTTGTTTTCATTACGAAATTAGGAAAAAGTAGTTTTTATTATTTTTTACGGTACTAATTGTGTATTAATATTTTGCACACGATGGTACCTCTTGGGAACCATTCAAGATGGTGTATCATTTTGACGTTTCCTTTATTGATTTTTCAATTTTGATTATTGACAATACCTACAGAACGGTAAAAAGACGGAGAAAATCAATTTTAACACACACACACACAAATTTGAAACAGTAAACAAGCCCTTGTATATTGAATAATTATGCATCGAATTACTTTTCCGATTGGAAAGGGTTAGTAAAATATGGTTAGATTGAAAAACTAATAAGGACAATTTTTACATCATCGATAATCAAACAAATGTGAAGAATCAAAATAAATGAAATAAATAAAATTTTCTTTTTATCATCCTTTGCTTTGGGGGGGGACATTTAACTTTTATATCAACATTTTCATAGCAATTATATTTTATACCAAAACCGAAATTTTTGCCCATAATTATTCAGAATTTTACCATGTAAAATACTTTTTATAGATGAATAAATGACCTAAAAACAAAAAAGTAGCTGATAAATTTGTAATTCTATCATGCCAGTCCTTTCTTTTTAATCAAATGTTCTTTGACTTATAATATTCCAAATGGTCACGAATTCTAGATTCGATTTCATGAAAAAAATTCTACAAAATAATCACGGCAAGTTATACTAAATGCATAGGCGATACATTAATTATTTTCGGAGCCGGGAGATGCTGTTTGATAAGGCGTTAGATTCGCATCCCTTGGGTTGAGATTTCGAACCCCACTGGCAGTATGCTCTACATGTATATGGTGGCTGGTGCATATATAAATCTACTGTAGCCGCAAAATCCTCCTATTCAAGATAATACCACTGGGGTATAGGATCAGAAGTAATCGTTCTCTGATTCATCTCTAATTTACGATCTATGGAAGATTGAATTTGAAATGTATGAATGAAGCCCTCTCGTAAAAAAGACTATGACGCATGATTTTTCAGCCTAGATGGCGCTACTGAAACAAGAGTAGCTAAAATTCGGCTTAAAATCGCTGATTACAACAGCTGTCTTGTATATGGCAAACGCTATAAGCAGCAGCAGCAGCAACATATTTATTCCACTGTTATGTGTTTAGATTAACAAGGTCGTGTCAACTCTAATGCTTCTATTGCAGTTTTATCTGATATGATTATTGCAACGTAAATGAATTATAATAATGAATAATTTAAAAAAAAAACCAACTAGACAACATATTCTCTTTATTCTTTGAATATGATGCCTTATTTCATATATTATTTTATTTAACATACTCTAAATCTTTGTAGTAGCGTCAGTTAAACAAGAAGTATTAACTATCTTTATTAATTTCCTACTTAACGACAATTATTAATGGTGTATACATTAATACCTAAATTACAAAGGAAATTTTTCTGATTTTAATTATTGAGTGCAATTTGAATACATTTTTCTAGTAACTAAAATTCCATTAGAAATTTAACATCTTTTTTTTAGAAAATAAATAATAATAACAATAATAAAACAAATTCTATGTTTCTTATTTTCTGTAATTCTTTTCCTTGTTAAAAATACCTTCTAGTTGGGAACTGATACTCAAATACTCGATAAAATGTAATGTAAACATGTTTCGTGGGTTCAATAAATCCTTTTCCTTCAAAGCTTTCCAAAGTTATATATTGTAAAGCATACTGAATTTTGAATAGTACTTCCTACATAATTGGCATTGAAATATACGCTCTTCTGCTTGAACTAACTTTAAAAAAATTACGCCTTCAATGAAACCCAAAACAAAATTTTCGAACCATAGATTGCGACCATTGTGCGTCAATATTTCCTTGCTAATAATAGACACTATATATTCACAATATTTCGTCGGTATGTCTCTGACTTAGAGCTCTCGATAATCGTGTTGAAAAATCTACAAATGACGATTTGAAGTTTGTATGAATAAATATATTGACTCTTATCTCGTTTCTTCGGAATCGCTTCTCCTCGGGCAAAGCGAGACGGAGGCATAAAAATTGCGAAATACCGAAATCCTAATACGATAAAAGAAGACGCGAAGGAATGCCAAGACATTCTTTCACTTATTACAGGGGAACATGCCGCCACAGGGCATTTAAAATGAGATGAAAAACTTGTTCTTGTAAAATTTTTTTTGGGAGGTTATAAGGCCTACTTTGTGGCCTGGTGAAATTTATTTTTATAGGACAGCAACTGATTTTTTTTTTTTTGAATTTGGCGAGAAAAGTTTTGATGTATGATTTGAATTTTGCTTTAATTCAAAAGCTTTGCATATGTAGGAAGGAAATAACGCTTTCACGTGAAATTCAGAATTTTTGTTTCCAAATTATTTACTGTATAAAGTCTTTAATGAAAAGAATACAATGTGATCACTAACTATTCAGTTTCTCTATACTTTTAAAAATTATAGTCGTTGTAATGTTAAAATTTCGAAGGTTATAGTTTTTTCAGCAAGAAATCGTAAAAAAATTATTCTTTGTTTATTTATAGATTGTCCTTATAAAGATGCAACAAGTTCTTTCCCAACTTTGTGTTATTTTCAATTAAGCAATTCCAACTGAATTACAAAAACAAATGAATTTATTACGTTTTGTTTTAAGTGTTTTATCAATTCACTGGCTTTCTGGCACAGAGGTAGCGCGTCTTCCTCGTGTTCTGGGAGTCCGAGGTTCGAGTCCCAGTTCGGGCATGTTTGTTCTATCTGTGAGATGTGTGAATGTGCCCCCCTCCATAAAAATGGACTGTGCAAGCGTGTGGGTGTGGGTTTCATCCTCATATGTGTTGGAAGTCAGACTTCTGCCTTCGGGTGCTCAGGGGCTACTGCATCCACACCCTCAGAAGCTACTGCGCCCATCTTTCCGTGATAAAAAGCGGACACGATATCATCATCAACAACAACAATAATTCACTGAATGAACATTTTTTTAACAATTCACATTATATGGATAACTCTATCAAATGAATCATCATAATGGCGTGTTAGTTTAAAAAGCTCGTAAAAAATCGCGTAAATCCAAATGAAAATAAATAATTTTTAGCAAATAGAGTTCCACAAATGTAATAACAGTAGTAATAAAACTTTAAATATGTTGTTATATTATAGTGTCATATTTTTCAGCTTTTTATTCTTGGACCTTTTTAAGGATTTTATGGGATATTTAATAAAAGTTCTGAAAGTTTAAATTGATAATTATTAATTGTGCATCTATTATTTAATCACCAATGTTACACAGGTTTCTCTCCAACAAAAATCTCTGTATGAATAGACGACATAAATATTAATTGTAAGCAAGGATGCCTATTGCTACAAACTTTGTAAATATTTTGTATCTAATTTGAATTATCTAACAGATCTAAAATAATCCAATTCTGGGACGAATATCAAACAGTTTAGGCGTATTTTATATAAAAATGACATTTTCAGTAATTTGGCGATTGTTTGGCGAGATTTGGCAAAAAAAATGTTCTGGAAAATTCCAAAGTTCTAGGATCATTACTGAGCGAAATAGCCTAGAGCCTTCCAGAACATTGACGAAAGTTCTATATTTTCACGCCAAGTATAAATATCACCGCCCGATTGACCCTGATGAGAGAGTAGTGAAGACTAAGGCCACAAGAAATCCTGTCGATACTGCAACGTTCAGTGGTCGGTTGTACACAAGAAGAAGAGTAGTGAAGACTAGAATCATTTCAGTGCACAGAAGCTGTTATCTGTCTGAAGTATTAGAGACAGATTCCTATGTGTTTGGGAGCTGTTTTCTGCTGTATTAGCTAAATTGGAGCTGAGAATTGAGACTCGTAACTGCTGTAGCTTCATGCATCTTCTAGAGATTTCTATGAATAAGCATTTTGTGATCTTCGATAGATTGTTTTATTAACTCTCAATCTATTATTTTTATTATGGAAACCCTAGGTTATCTTTCTTCTTGATCGGAAGGGCTCCAAGAAACATGGTGTATTTTCATGGTTGGCGAATTGGTGATTTTTGAAAAGCGCGCCAAGCAGGCGGGTAAACTATAATCGCACCTTTTATATTTTCTTACGATGCGCTGTTGTTGATTTTTCTAAGTAGACACTGAACAGGCAAGATTGTAATAATATTAATTTTTCTTGATGAAATATTTTTAACCCCTGACGGATTTCTTAGATACGGCGATAAGGTACTTTCACCATTGACGGAACGTGGTATTAAGGAATAGATTGAATCCTGATGGATTATGGCTCTTAGGATTCAACAATAATCTCTTTTGCTGTCACGATATTCTGATCATTCAAAATTTCCATATGGCTTTGGATTGGTTGGAGTACTTGCTTCAAATTACCATTTGATTCATAATCGCATAAAACTAGAGGGCGCGGTCTAATCAAAACTTTCTAGCGAACTCAATTTTAAAAGGGTTTTTTCTTAGCTTTTTGTATTTATAAATATTATGGACTTTATTAAGGTCATGAACATAAAGAATACTCAGATTTTTATTTTCAGTTTCCTGCACATAAAATTTGTTTGCTTCATAGCATGATAGAGAAAATTGTAAGATAAGTGTATGTGAATTGCGTGGTATTTTCAAAACTGGATCTTTGGTAATTTATTTTTATTGCCAATAAATAAATAGACATTTTGTTTATACATAATTTCCAAAAAAAATCTATTTGTATTACAAACAATCTTTTTCTGATTTTAAAACCTAAAATTCGACGTCGAACTAAAATTATATTTGCCATTATCATATGCATTCAATAACCAACTGACAATGAAATTTTAGATTTTATTTGAAATTTAAGAATTTATTTTTTATTTGCTATAAAACTGTGAAATAAATTTAAAATGTTAAAATTCGTTTTGTTTTTGAAATATTACGTTCGCATGCATTAAAAATTAGAAACCAACAGGCTTTTTTAAACCCTTAGTGAATTTTGTTCATCATTTTTATAGACTAATATGTTTGATACTAAATATGTTTACATTTAGATACTAAATATGTTTGAAAATTCTATTTAGCTATCTCTCTTTATTTAAGAATTATCGTCTTCATTTGTGCTTGGGTATCTAGACAGACATACATATAGACAGATTTCCTCACATAAAATTTCTCAAAGTCTCATAAAATTCGATAAGTTGCGTGCAAAAGACATTTACCAAATTTCAATAGTCAATTTTAAAACTTTTTTTAATTATGTTTACAAATAGATAAACACTATTCAAAAAATGTTTTTTTTTTGTATTTTGGCAATTGTATTCTTTAAAAAAATTAGACGAAAAGGATTTCTATACTTTTATTCCGCATTCTTAACTGCTAAAATTATATATTGCATAAATACAACCATAATTATACAAATAATGAAAAAATTATATAATTTATGAAACAGGAACTAAAATGAAAATTTGAGATAAAATACAAAATGTAATCTCTTAACTGAAAATCCTGCTTCTAAAATCAAGAATGGTTCATGATTATATAAAATCATGGTATTTATCTCTGTTAAATTTGGGTGAATTTTCAAATAGCATTGATAATTCAAGCTTCTATTAAAAATATACTTTTACTGTATCCTGTTACCCAAGTGAGTCAGTCTTTTGATGATTCCTGAAAAATAGAAACCCAAACACAAAGCGAGGTTCTAGATTCCATAGTCGTGTAACATTATATAAAATTAAATTCATGTTTTCATAGCAAGGGAATTCTTATATAGTTGCCCATTTTCTTGAAATTATATAAAGCATTATTATAAACAATTGTTTATGAAACAACGCAATTTAATACAAAAGCAAGACACAAAGCAATACTCGAAACAAAGAGTATTATGGAACAATTCATAGAATGAAACACATTGTAATACTTCAATAAACACAAATAGTAGACTAAGCATATGTAGACAATTCATAGACACAATAGGAAATAAAGATACTATGCTGAAGTGCAATGTAAAATTAAAAAATCCTTTGTGTTGTTAATTTTTGGTATTGGAATGTATAACAGAAATATATACAAACTGAATTTCATATGATCATTTGTATTCTGTTGTATTATTTTGTCATTATGAATAACATAGCCTTCTAATATAACTCATAGCATTTCTCGCCCAACGCATTGTCAATGGGCTAGTAAAAAGAAACTTGAACAGCGCATAAAAATAAAATCCCCAGGATGATTAATTTGAATAATACCAACATTTATATAAATACCAGATTTTGAATCATTTCCTGATTATGATAGGGATACTTGGTTTCGGGAAATATTTTGAAACACAATGTTTTGTGCCATGAATAGAATTTAGTTAAATAAACTTTATTTTTATAAAGGTACATATATAAGCATTGATTGGAATCTTCATCAAAGCCACGTATGTCTGACATCAGTTAGTAATAATTTACCATTCTTATAGCTCTCCGTTATTTTTCCAGAAGTAGATGTTAATGATATTTAAGCTTGAACCATATATCGCTAAAGGCTGAAAGCCATGATTTTATGCTCGCAGACTTCTCACCAAAAATCTTTTTTTTAACTTACTTTTATTTTCTTATTCATATGTTTTAATTAGCATAATGTCCCAATATTTCCATATGGCTTTAAGGGAACGATTAGGCATTTTTACGAATTACATTTAAAGTTTTAGAATTTTTAAACATATTTATTAAAATATAAATACTTCAAATTTCTTTTAAGAGACTTTCAAAAACGAAATATTTTTAATACTTTAAGAAATAAATAAAATTTCAAAATATTTTAGGCAACTCAGTATTTTTTTTCTATTTTTTTCACATCAATCAGTATAAATTTATTTGGAACTAGCCGCCTTAGGCGACCAGTCGGTTCGCCAATATTAATGCCGACTAAAGTGTTAAATCAATTTTTTATATAACTTGTTCTCATAATAAATTTTTCAGCAAAATATTTTTAAGCTTCAAATTTTGATAGTCATATAATTCTCTTATACGATTATAGCAGTCCTATCTTTGAACTCCACATCTCTCTCTGATTTTCTATCAGTGCACGTAAAATTCAGTTTTAAATTAAAGTGTAAATGATGAAAACTTATATTAATATAAAGAACTGAAAGCAGAGTAATCCAAAAATAACGTCAAAATTTTGCTTATTTTTTAATTAATTAAAATTTTAATTAAAATTCAAGAAAGGGCTCCGAGGTGCACATTCCCGGCCCCCAAGGTATACATATACCAAATTTGGTAGCTGTAGGTCGAACGGTCTGGCCTGTACATCGCCAACACACACACACACACACACACACACACACACATTGTGCTTTATTATAAGTAAAGATAAATCTGTGTATGGTTTTGTACTTTCAATTTAAATGACATTTTTTTAGAATTATCATTATGTAAGCTTACTGAATTTTAATAAGAATTTTGTTTTTAAAAAAACTAAAATTTACTTTCAACTATTAAAAAAACTTTAAACATAAAATGAATACACTATTTTTTTTATGTTTAGACAAAATCTGCATTATCAATTTTATTTAATTTCTTCAAAAATTAAGACTTCTGGAGCCTTTCAAAAATATTTAACATAAATTATTAATATTTTGTGGAAAATAATAACAGTGTTTTTTTTCTGCTTTTGAAATATTCATTTTATTGAATAACACATCCTAAGACTATTTTGATTTAATATAAGCATATATTTTGATGAATAAACGATAAAAACAAAATTTTATGATTCATTGTTTATTTTAAAATATACTGTCTTCATAAAATGGTAAATAAAAATCTTTCAGAATAATCGCTTGAAGTTCTACCCACTGCAAATGCTAAATTATTCTATGTTTTCTAGAATAATAATAATTCCAATAATAATATAATAATTCAATAATTATTCAAAAAATTATTACCAAATGATTATTTGAATAATTAAAAAAATTGATAATAAATATTCAAATAATTAATTAATAATGATGATTCAAATAATTAATTACAAAGGATAATTGAAATAATTAATTACAAAGGATAATTCAAATAATTAATTACTAACGAAGATTCAAATAATTAATAATGATTATTCAATTAATTAACTAATATTGATGATTCAAATAATTAATTATAAAGGATTCAAATAATTAATTACAATGGATAATTCAAATAATTAATTAATAACGAAGATTCCAATAACAATTATGATTCCATTAATTAATTATAAAGGAGGATTCAAATAATTAATTACAAAGGCTAATTCAAATAATTAATTAATAACGACGATTCAAATAATTAATAATGATGATTCAATTAATTAATAATGATGATTCAATTAGTCAATAATAATGAATTCAAATAATTGATTAATAATGAATTCAAATAATTGGTTAATAATATTGAATTCAAATAATTGATTAATAATAATGAATTCAAATAATTGATTATTAATAATAATTTAAATAATTATTGTTTGAGTATTTAAAAAAATGATTTGATGACTCAAATAACAATGATTTGAAAGAAATTGAGTGTTTTCTTCTCAAAATTTTGTGAATATATATTCAAAAGTATAAGAAAAACGTGTACAAAAATAAACATATTTTAATTATTTAATAATACAAATCCATAAAATCAAGAGATCACCGTACGTACATTGAAATATATAATAGCCGTTATAGATGAAAGTGTAATTATTCAATATGAATTCTTGTTTTATGTTTGAATTCATTCCTAACAGCATTCTGCTATTTTATATTATCGTTTTCATTACTTTAAAAAATACAAAATCTCTTCTTAATATTATTATTAAAGGGAGCATTATTAAGGGGAGCATTTTGCCTACAAATTTCAATAGATTTAACGTCCAAATTTTAAAAATATTCCACTACCTCTCCCGTCTACCCAGTGATGTCAATTAAGTCGCTCTGGCGACGAATATAATTCACTTTGCAACACACGCGCTGCCACGTTCCGTCGGAGGGCTTCATTCATATTTTAATAAAGGGAACGGAATAAATCAAAACAAAAGTGCGATGGTCGCAATTAGAAATGCCAAAAAATATCTCGCTAATAGACCGTATCGATCAAATAATTGATGTTTAAAATGAAAGGCAGAAGGAGGGAACCGCAAAACTTTAATTACGCATAAGACGATGAGCATTAAGGGGGTACTCTGGGCATTTTCAAACCAGCACACACCGGATGTCTGTTGCTTGCTTACGTGGTGGCAACAGCTGTGCCCTGTAAACCTTCATTAGTGCTCATTTTTCAATAATTAAGTCCTTCACTAATGGATGCCGGAGTTTGATCTGCTGCTTTTCCACTGCTTCGCGAAAGAGGAAAAAGATTTTTGCGAGAAGGCGAGGCTCTTTTCTGGTCTTAAAATTATTAAGAATTGTCTACTTTCTTTTTTGAGAGAAATGGAAGAAAAGAAAAGAAAAATGTTGCGTTTGCCGGGGTGCATTAGGAGAGGTTGAATAGCTCCCTCTCTGATTAGCCTCTGTTTGATTAGAGTTGAATGAGATTGCAAAGAGTTCTGGTGGAAAATAGTTGTATTAGCTTTAATGCTCCTGTTTTGTTTATGGAACAGAGAAATTACACATTAATAACTTAAATGCCGGGTTTAAATCTTCATACAGTAGAGGATTTGTTAGAAACCTTTCAAGCTGTAGTTTTGTTAAAGGAAATGGTATTAAGAAGATTTTTCACGAAACTTTGATGTATTATTTTTAATATTCATGGTACATTACTGATAAATAATTGTGGTTTAGAGGTCAGAATCGAATTTATTTATTCTTTTCCAAAGTTATTATCTATTTGAAACAAATTGCAGTTTATATTTATGACACTAAATTTTAGTTTCAAAGTTCTTGCAACATTTCTACGATTACAAAACATTACATCTTTATTTGGAATCTTTTTCGCCAGAAGTCGATATTTAAAATTAAAATATTGTTATATTTGATTTCCGTTTTTACTTTTTCTGAACAGAAGAAAACATGAAACGAAAAAAAATTGATTTGAACTTAAATAGGAGAAAAGAAAATAAGCTTTAAAGTAATAAGATAAAGATATGAAAATTTAATTATTTAATACATTTTAGTTCAGTTATTAGTCATTTGGTCTGTCGATGCTATTTTTAAATATATTTAGGAAAAAAAGCCATTTTACTCAACTAATCGTATTATTGCGTAAATCATGATTTTAATAACAAATATATTTCCTGATTTTTCGGAAGATACTGCTTTTAAATTGAATTATTAAATTTCTTTAAAGAGAAATAAAATATAGATTTCCTTTTAATTCACGTTCCCGTTTAAAATTAATTGGATCCTTCAATAAAATCTGAATGAAATGAATGTGTATTAAATTAAATGATCATATATTTTAAAGATTGAATGCATACATGTGTTATAATTAGGTTTAACTGCATCAATAAGATATTTCTCAATATTTATGTAAGAAATCTTCAGAAAACTTTTCATTAATTTGACGGTTTCTCCTTTATCGAAATCTTAATAGGTTTCATTTTAGAATTTATTTCAGCTTTGTTAAGTACAGAAACAACGACGCGACCAAAATTGACTAGCCCTTTACTTACAATAAATTTGGAGATAAGTTTATTTTTCTAAATAATTAAAAATTACAAATTTAATTTAAAGTATCATAAACTTTAAAAGCAGTGATTTATCTTCTATGAATTATTTACAAAATTCATTTTTCCATTTCTAATTTTCTTTAGTTATGCTTTTAATTTATTTATTTC
>JAOUZG010043906.1:3535135-3570857 GCA_026289955.1 Argiope argentata | reverse complement strand
AGCAATGAAGAAGATGCATTAAAGAAGTAAACGTAAAATAATATTTACATTCTATTTGGTGACCCTCAATCATGTGGTGGCTCAGGGCAACTGCCCGTATGACAGAGCCCGACTTAGCATAGTTGGGGCCCGGGGAAAAACTTCTTTGGAGCCCCTCTCTGCTTCACTAGCAATGAAGAAGATGCATTAAAGAAGTAAACGTAAAATAATATTTATATTCGATTTGGGGGGCCCAATTATGTTGGGGCCCGGAGCCTCTGTATGCCTCTGCCTTAGTCAGGCCCTGTAAATAGCAATGAAAAATTTATTCACACGATTTTTTTGAAATTTAAACTAAACATAACCAATACCGTACAAAAAACAATTGGTTGCTGAAGACAACTAGAAAATGAAAATTAGGTTCCTATGCTCTCCATTTATAGAGTTGATATAGGCTCTATTTATTGAGTTGATATCGGCTCTATTTATCGAGTTGTATAGGCTCCATTTATCTAGTTGATATAAGCTCCATTTACAGAATTGATATCTTTTAAATGTTCTGTCTTTATTTTTTATCCTTGAAATCTGTAGATATCTCTGCTTTCATCTCTAAAAAAACATATTAACGTAAGATTATTATTATTATTGTATATTTTGCTATGGTAAGGTTTTCTTAATTACTATGTATTTGGGGGGTGTTCTTGTTCTTGTTCTTTTTCGTATTATTCAAGGAGAGTTCAAATAAAAAAATACGAAATGACACTACAGGTATAAATGAAGACTTTACTCAAAGTATAGGACGGAGCACAACGGTCTCATTGATTAACGAATCGAAGGATTCCTAACTCCCATAATTCTGCAGCAGTGTCGAAATCGAGTTCTTCACAGCGCCTTGAGTTCCCCGTCCGATTTGAAGCGCTTCGTTTTCAGATTTATTTTCAAGGTACCAAACACATGAAAATCGTAAGGTGATATGCCAGGGATATAGGGCAGGTGGGTGAGATGATCCCATTTCAACATGGACAGTTCCACGTGTATGACCCTAGAGACTTGTGGACGCGCTTATCAGGAAGCAGAACCACACCCTCCGTGAGTACACCCCGTCTTTTGATTTTGATATTTCTGAGTAGTTTTTGGAATGTTATACAGTACCAATCAGAGTCAACGGTTGTCAAGGTTGCCATGCCACGGGAATTGGATGGCGTTTTTTATAAGAGCCTCTACTCTCTCTGCGCATGCTAGAGCCCTTGCATGCACCGTTCTTTGCCGTGGACTCCAATCGCAACTTTAAATGTCTTGCTACTTTCTCCTATAGGAAAATATGTTAACGGTTACGCTGTCCCGTACCCTTTGATACAAACACTCCTTGTATTTATATTCTATAATTAAAATTTCTGCTGCAACTATACTGTTAATCCAAAATGGAAAAAAAAAGTTCTTTTTATTGGAACAATTTATTTTTTCGCCTAAATTCAATTATTTTGATGTAAACACTAGCTATAATGATTACTTACGGTTTTCATATGTAGACGGAATTTCTTAAATTACGTATATAATATTGAGAATTCTAAATATCAAAATAATAATAAAAATAGGTTTTAAAAATTATACATATATAATAACTTCGTTGTTTTATCAAAACGCAATATGTCTAAAATTTTTACATAAAAACATAGGACGTTTGGGAACAACCAGCGTCATAATGTATTTTAAAGAAGGCACAAAAGCATTATATTTAATCATTTTAGAGCACATTAAGATAATTTACATGAAAATTTTTTTAAAAAAACCTTTTTAGAAATTTGACTATTGACATTTTAATGCAATAATGAAGATATGCTATTTACTTTAGTCAAATTTTGATCTAGGTGATAATTCGTACAGAGATTTCTAAATAGAAAACAAACCATTTAAATAAATATTTTATTGTAGTGGTAGCATTTTTTAATAACATATAGGTCATCATATTTCTTATTAAAAATATTTCAGGGGAGAATTCCCTTAGTTATTCGCTTTTAGTTAATTGATTTGTGAAAACTTCATATGTCAATATTTAAGGTGATTATATATACTTTACCTGATATAATTTCCAAGTTTTATGTTTGAATAACCAGATGCTATATTTGAAATACTCCTATCTATCTTTTTCATTGAAAAATAGAAGAAATGGAAATGTTGAAGCAAGATAGAATTAGTTGAAATTCAATTGAAATGGTAGTTTTCAAACGTCCATTTAATGTATAAAAACTCTACAAATTAATACACCCATCAAATGTATTTGTAATTATATGTTATTATTTTAAAATTATCATTACTTCTGAATTCATTGTTATTATAATTCAAACCAAATATTTTTTGATCAAATTCAAATAAATGTTGCAAATTCCTTATTCCAACCAAAATTAATATGTACAAACAGTTTTTTTGCAGTGATTAAATACTCACTACATATGAAGCAAATTGATCTTGTTGGTTAGCTTATAATTTAATTTTTTTAATGACAGAGTGGTTATAATTAAAGTTCCACCTTGAAATTGCCATCAAAAGAATACTGGATCAAATGGTATCTAATTTGTTAAGTTTAAAGGAGATCAGGAAATTTTCTTTTCCGCCCCCACCCCCCTAAAAAATTCAAACCTCACCAATAAAGGGGAATGGGGATGTTTTCAATATTGTGAAAGAAAATAAGATATGAAGACATCGGTTTAATATGTGTTTAATAGTTTTTGAAATGCATTACAAAACAGGTTTAATGGGGCCTCCATCATTTTCTGAAATCAAGTTAAAATATATTGCAACATTGTCAGTAGTAACAGAAGTAGAAGAATATTCAACAGTAGCTCTTATCATATTAGAAGGAATGTTACAAGCATTTTTGTATATTACCACTAGTGGGGAGCTTATTTATTTATTTTTGGAGGAAATGAAATTTCCATGACTTTCTTTAATTTATTCCTAATATTGATAAAATGCTGTCCATTAGTTTTCCCTTTTATAACCATTTTAGAGTAGAATAATTATACCCACCTTGTATATCCTATTCGTACTTTCAACATTTACAAAGGTTTCTAGTTTTAATCAATTACATAAATCTATGTTAAGATAAAAATTAAAAGTCAGAGTTTTATAAAAGCATATCTAATTTCACTTGAACGAAAATACATAGTTTTATTTTATTTAAATATAAAAAATTTGTAAATTCTTAAAAACTATCATCCGTTATTATTTTTTTAAATGTATTCATCTAAAAAAGTATTTTATTTTAATTTTTGAGTTTGAAAATTTCATTAGCAGGATCATTAACATATTAATGAATTTTCGGAAAGTAAAAAGTTGATTTAAAATCTTATTTTTTATCCCGTTTTTCACTAAGAACTTTTGAATTGACAAACAGGATGTTGAGAAAATATGAACAAGCAATTAATATATTTTTAGCAATTTTTAAATGCCAGAAAACTTATATACTTTAAAACTCGCACTGTTAGTACATAGTAAAATTCAACGTTCATAATTTTAACTCTTGAGCGTTGTTAGCGTAAGAATTCCAGTGCGTCAATAAATTAGTTGTTTTTTATTTCTTAAAGACAGAACAGAATTGACAATTTTATATCACCGAATTACTACAAATTGTCTTACATCCCTACATTTAAGCTTTGGTGACTAAGATAACCTGAATTAGGTTTTTATCGAACAGGCCGGTCTGAGAATAGTCGATGCTCTTGAAATCAAAATTTCTATTTTATGAAATATATGCTGGAAGAATGCAAAAACATTTAAACATTATTACCAGGAGATTTTAAGGTATATCATTTTTAAATTATATACGAGCTCACCTCCCCCTCCCCCTTCTTTAGTTCTTCTACAAATATAAATCAAAATATACATTCCCGTTTGGTCATATTTAATTATAAAAAATAGTTCAATGAGAATTATTATGCCATTTCTTCATCTATATTTTTAAAAATCGATACATTTTATATTTTGATAGAAATCTGACAAAGAAAATAGATATTTTTTAAAAAAATTTCTAAATTAAGAAATGCTATTTTTTACCAACTAACGCAGTTGTAGTAACACAAGATACACGCGTGTGGAGAAATAATTTATTACGGCAAAAGGTTTTATTCAGTAGGGAAATTATAATGATACTTATTATTTTTTGAAAAACAATAAAGAAGACCTGATTATAACAGTTGTTTTAAGATCGTAAAATAAATTGCGATGCTATAGACGTTTCTAAATAATCGATTAACATAACCTTTGTGTTTCGTTTAATTTATGAATCTGCAGCAATTTGCTGTTTTCTGCAAGTTTTTATTTTAAATCATATATTTCAAAATATTGTGGAAGGTAAGCCGTTTTAATTATATACTAAATCATTATTCATTCAGCGGAATTTTCAAAACAAGGGATATTTAAAGATAACTAGCTTTCATCCGCGACTTCGTACGCATGGAAAAGCACACAACTAACATAAACATTATTTATTTATATTGCATACCTGAAATAAATCAAAACCGCAAATCCATTTCATATTTTTTTTTAAAAAAATCATGTCGTCTATTTTATTTATCGATCGAGGATGAGATAGTTACAAAAGTATTCTACCCATATTTTTTTTTAACTTTTAATAAAAATGAAAACGCAGTTGTTAACAATTACAACACGGTGCACATGCGTGAATTTTCATCACCAATTGAAGCAAAGCAAATGCGTGAGTTTTCTACACCAGCTGAGGTAACGCGATACATATTAGAAATTTTTAATATCCCTTTTTCTGTTTTAATTTAATTCAAAAGTACTTCCAAATGAATCCAAAAAATTGATTAACAATATTTAGATTTAAATGCATTAAACACTAAGAAAATAAGCAGAATCGTTTGAAATAATCGGCAGAAAGCATATTAAGCCTAACCTAGTTAGTTTGAGAAAAGCAAACTGAAGTCTTTCTCATTTGGCGATGGGATAATGAAGATTTTAGGCGGGAAAGTAAAAAAAAAAATGTTGATTTTTATTATTATCCTCGCCATAAGAACCTTTCTTGTGTTTTAACGAAAATATTTAAAAAAAATTAGCCGAATTGTTCGATATAATCTCAAGAATTGCGCTCAATAATAAGTTTGGCGATTCATTGTATATATATATATATATATATATAATACACTGAAGTGACAAAAGTCATGGGATAGCAATATACAGATGGCAGTAGTATTGCAGCGAAAAAGTATAAATGCGCAGTTCGTTTCCAGCGCTTTCATTTGTGTTCAAGTTATTCATGTGAACAGGTTTTTCGTGATTTATGGCGGCACGACGAGAATTAACAGACTTTGAACGTGGAATGTTAGTTGGAGCTAGACGCATTAGTCATTCCATTGCGGATATGGGTAATGAATTCAACATTCCGAGATCCACAGTCTCAAGAGTGTGCCGAGAGTATGACATTTCAGGCATCCCATCCCATCACGGACAGCGCAGTGGGCGACCACCTGCACTTAACGACTGAGACCGCCGACGTCTGTGTAGAAAGGTCAATGTTCATAGACACGCAACACTTCGTCAAATAACTGCAGGAATTATTGTGGTACGTACGAGGGAAGTGTACGATAGGACTGTGAGGCGAAATTTGTCTTTCTTGAGATATGACAGCAGAAGACCGACTCGAGTGCCTTTACGGACAGCACGACATCGCCTGCAGCGGCTCTCCTGGGCTCGTGAGCATATCGACTGGTCCCTACACCAGTGGAAAACCGTGGCGTGGTCAGATGAGTCACGATTTCAGTTGTTACGAACTGATGGTAGAGTTCGAGTGTGGCGCAGACCCCACGAAGCCATGGACCCAAACTGTCAGCAAGGCACTATTCAAGCTGGTGGTGGCTGCATAATGGTGTGGGCTGTTTTTACATGGCATGGACTCGGTCCTCTGGTGCAACTGAACCGATCATTGACTGGAAAGGGTTATGTTCAGCAGCTTGCAGATCACTTGCAGCCATTCATGGACTTCACGTACCCACACAACGATGGGATTTTTATGGATGACAATGCGCCATGTCACCGGGCCAGAACTGTTCGCGGTTGGTTTGAAGAACATTCCGAACAATTCCAGCGCATGATCTGGCCACCTAGATCGCTCGATATGTATCCCATCGAGCATTTATGGGACATCATCGAAAGGTCCATTCGTGCTCAAACTCCTGCACCATTCACACTTTCACAATTATGGACATCTATACAGACAGAATGGCTCAATATTCCTGCAGAGGACTTTCAACGACTTGTGGACTCCATGACACGTCGAGTTGTTTCACTTCGTCGGGCAAAAGGAGGACCGACACGATATTAACAGTCATCCCATGACTTTTGTCACTTCAGTGTATATATATATATATATATATATATATATATATATAATGTGTGTGTGTGTGTGTGTGTGTGTATAATGAATTTCTATACATATTTTGAATACAAAATATAGCAAAAATGAGTACATTATATTTTCTTTTCTATCAATATTATATTTGTCAAAAAGAATAAAAAGCCATAAAATTTCATAATATACATTGATTTCCAACATTTTTAATACTCTGGTTGAAATCTTTGTTTCATTTAATGTCTCAATGAATTAAAAATAATGAGGAAAGAAAGGCATTTGAAAAAAAAACCTAGCTTCGTTATTTATTTCAATTCACGTTGTTAAATTTAATTATACGAAGCAATTCCCAATGCCTTAATAGCAAGGTTATTCCGACTATTCTCTACTGATAGGAAAGAAAAGTTGCATTTAAAATAAAATCAAAATCTTTTTTTTTTGCAGAATTAAAACATTAATTGAAATAAATACTTTTTTTTCTGTGATATGAGATATTTCAAACTTATTTTTATTTCTCGACAAAATCTGTTCTGTTAATCGAAAAAAACAAAAACTGAAGGAACTTTAACATTCATTGGAGCTTAATTATTCGACATTCGTTTTAATTAATAGTTTCGAACTCAATCATATTTTTACTTAATTCTGCAATTGTTAGTTTTCCAGATTGTCGCTAGGGACGATGGGAAGCCAGTAACACATTTGGGCTCAGTTCCAAATTGCGTTTAATTAAGAAATATGTAGGTGTCAAACCACTGTTTTGTTTTTTTGATTCTCAAACTAAATTTTTTTTATATAATTAGATATAGTTTATGTCTACAAGTGAAACGATTTGTACGATTTATGAGTGAAAATTTTCAAACATTACTGCCTGAAAAATTGCCTTTCAAAGTAGGATTTTATTTATGATTGAATATATGTATAGATCATTCGAAAGGAGTTAATTAGTTTACTGAATAAGCAGATATGGAAAAAATATTATAGCTGCAAATATCAAAAGAAGTTAATATATTATTTTTATTTTCTAATCCATTTTACTCTGGGAGGAAAGTATTTAAACATATTTTACTCACTCCTTATTTATTGTATCTTTTTTTATTTGTTATATTTATTATTAATGGATGATTATCATTACTTGTCAACAGAAAAAAAAAACATTTTACTGTGTTCAGACTCTTAAGTATGAATGGAATTTGTTTTATTTATGAACTTTGTTCCTAAAGATTTCTTACAATTTTAGTTTTTTTTTGTTGTTGTTTTTCATTTTGAAAATTATTTTCGCATTCCATTCTAAATTCATTATTTTGATGGATTTTGTTTACTAAATTCTCAAAAAATGTAAAATTCTTTATAAGAAATAATACATTTTTTAGAAACATATCGACTGATCTGTTTACCTATTTTACAATTCCAAGCAATAAAATGTCTTCTTACTGACTTAAGGAATCGTTATGCCTTCTCTTTCTTTTTAATTATTAACAGAATCAAAAAATTTTAAAAAAATGTAATTAAATGTAATATAGTTGATCAAATTATTCAAATTGTATAAATATTTCCAAACAAACACCATATATCCATATAATTCTATTTAGTGATCTGCCAATAATAATGCCATGTAGTTTTCGTTTTTTAAAAAAAATCATGTAAACTGTAACCCGCTGCTCTTATTTGCCCTAAGGTACACGAAAAACGGCATAATGATCGGACCGCCGCAACAGCAACACTAGCTGGAACTGAAATTGATTCCTAAGGATCATCCCCGGCCACGCCACAATCATTCCCAAGGGAATATGTTCCGCCATCGATTGGAGGCAACCGACCCTTGCATTTTTTCTGTACCCTTCAGGGTGGAGAGAAACAACCACTCTATCAGAAATTTCTCTTCCGAGTCCCCCCCTGGGGGAATTAAAAATATCTTATAGTGGAATTATATTTTTGTACTTCTGAGAGTAAACCCTCTCGTATTCTGTGAATAATCCATGTATCTACTTTTCATAATGCAAAAGGGTTAAAATACAGATAACTGTGAAAAAATCAAAATTAATGGAATCGTTATCAATCGAATCTAATCTTTTTACAGAGCAACTTTTTACGAAGTTGTTACTTCCAATCAAAGCTTTTTGATGATCTGACAATCTTGGCGATATGTAGATTATCTAATTACGTAATTGTAGAATACGTAGAATAGAATAGTAGAATCTAATTACGTAATAGAAAATACAAATTATTTTGTGGGTGATTATAAATTATTGAAATAATATTAATGCATAAGCATGATACTTCAGGTTCACTTGCTATAAGAATATAAGTACCAAATATCTACTTTAACAATATTGTTGGTTACCCTAGCAATTGTTAAACCTTTGCTTTAAAAATTGTGAAGCAGTGTGAAATCATAACATATATAGATAAATAAATTTTTACAAAGATAATAAATAATTTGAAATAAATAATTGACATGTTAAAAATGTAAAAAAAGATATCAAAAAAGAAGAGCCTCATCAGGTCCAAGGCGAAAAACCCAAAATGTCTCATTTTTAACTGAAAATTGGAAAGGAATTTTTTTCAATTATAAACATTTTAAAAAATTGTGTTGTATATAAGTTCAATAGTTTTTATTCTTACTATCCTTATCATTACTTATAGCCATCTTTATTAAATATCGAATGTCACTTTTGATACAAGAGAGTGATCTGTCTCACTGTAAAGCCGGTTTTTCCGAAATTCTTTCCAACAAATGCGGTTCTCAGAAATACGGTTTGTTTTGGAACAGTCATTGTATGATTGAACAATTTTTTTATCTAACAAAATCAATATCATTCCAACTTACAATCCTGCTGATCCTTGATAAGTCTATAATTAAAGTACTAAACGCTTGTATCCTTCCAATTGATAATCAAGTTATTGTTAAGAATTGCAACCTTTATAAAAACTATTTTCGATTAATGATAATTAGATTGATAATTGTTATTTTATTGTTGAAAAATGCCTTTTTTATGATTTGATTCAGGATATAATTATAGAATTTAAACGTACTTCAAAAACCCAATTTTGACCTTTAAATGATAGCTGTTGAAGTTTTTTTCCAGAAACTCCATTTTTTATTGCTTTAGGAAAATTTGCATAACGAATTAAATAAATTTAAAACGTCATTCACTAGCATCTTAAAAACGATATTCCACACAAATAGATTAAAATCATGTATAAATATATATCAAAATACCTGGAATGGCATTTAGAAAGGAAAGATTATTTTTAATAGAGACAACACATAAAATTTATTTAA
Source organism: Argiope argentata (assembly GCA_026289955.1). Lineage (NCBI taxonomy): Eukaryota > Metazoa > Arthropoda > Arachnida > Araneae > Araneidae > Argiope > Argiope argentata. The sequence continues at coordinate 3,561,228 of JAOUZG010043906.1, read as the reverse complement.
ATTTTTTAACAAATCAACTAAAAAATAGAAAGAAATTTGAATTCTGAATTACTATATTATTGTTTTAAATTGTTTTGTGCCTTTTATATTAATAATTTAAAGCTAAAATAACAATTCACGTTTAAGAAAGATTAGAATTTTAGCTACCTTCATTAAGTACATAAAGACCCAAGCGTTAATACAAAATAATGAATTCTCTATACGTCAGGATTTTTTTTAATGTTTTTTATCTCTAACACAATTAAAATGTTAACCAATAGATATATTCTATTATCTTCTCTATATTTTATTCTGCAAGCATTTTGCAGTACAACTTTAAAGTGTTGATATACAAACCTGTATGGATAAGAATATTAAAATTTATTTTCATTTTTTTACAAAGATTCAATCCTTAAATAAAAGATTAAAATGAGATCTGCTATGCATATTTCACTGAATCATGTCAGAACATCATTTCTTGAACGGCCAAGCACCAAGTGCATGTGCAAGTTAAATTATATTTTTATTCATTTTAATGGTTTCATTGAATGAGTCACTTTAGTATTGCAAACGATCCAAAAACACTTTGTTTTATGTTTTCCTTTCATATAATCACGTGTCCAAAATGACATTTTTCTAGGTTTTATTGGCCTTAGTCATTAACTTGTTTTTTTTAATCAGAGCTTTTGTAAATGGGATGGCATCTCGTTATTAAAAGCTGATTTTTTGAAATGCTCGTGTAGATAATAAAATTTTTATTTTTCGCCTACGGACTTTTGTTGACGCCAAAAGCCTCATCCTCAAAACTTCTTATTCTGACGTGACAATAATCTTATATTAACAAACTCTGTGATTTGATTTTCTTAAAATAAATAATACAGTGTATTGTATGGATTTATTTCCTTTAATGTTGATTTCAGAATACAATTACAATATCTTTTGTTATTTTTTTATTTCATTAGAAATCCATGTGGATTTAAAATTTAAAACCAAATTAAATATTCCCAACACAATGCATGCTTGAGATGATTTGCTCCAAAATTATGGTCAGATAAACTTTTCAATACGAAATACCAATTTATCTGTACTTAGGTGGATGAAAAATTGCTTTGAACTTTCCAGAGATTTTATAACTACAACAAAATTAACTTTTCCAGTCATTCTAGGCGACTCTTATTCCCCTCATTCATCTACAGACCAAACCATAACGAATTCACTCCACAGACGAGAATGGTTTATTGTCTTGAGCATAAGGGGGAAGATAAACCAATCTGAATAAATCGGGGACGCAAGTAATCCACTTCCATTTGCACCCTCCAGACACCACAAAAGCTTCGTTTATAAGAGAACCACTCTTGGATTTCTATTAATACATTAAGCCACTCCTATGTTTATATTATTAGTATTGTTGGACTTCGAGGCAGAATAAAGAAACAAAGCAGTAATCAATGGGCACGGTTGTTGTGCACTGATGTATATAAGCACGGCCAGCAAGTGCTCATGACAGGTCTTGCACAAAGGGTACAGGAAACACCTGTTCCCCGTCGCATTGATCGATACATCGGAAATTAATCAGACTCGGTCAATGATAACTAGCTGGCTCACCCACCCCCACTTCCCCTGCATTGACCATGCACTTTCCTGTCGGGGAAGGGGGTGGAGGTACACGCTACAGCAGTGCCTGTGCCTCCCTCCTGCCTTTCCTGGTTTCAGCGGTCGGCTTGGGGCGGAAATTAATATTTTGTGTTGCGTTCAGAGACAAGCAGGCCATGATTGGACAGTGGGTTTGAGGCGAACGGTAGCTGGGGTTATTAAGCTAGTCATAATTTTATACAATGACTTCCAAATTCAAAGAGGTTGAAGGAATTTAATAAATGCCCATTCGAATGGAAATAGTCATCGCCTATCGACCGACAGAATTTCGATCCTTTCTTTTCAGTATTAATTAATTCTATCACCACCCTTTAAAAAGGTATTAAATCAAAAAATTTAAATAAAATTCTGTGAATTGGGATAGACATATTCTTACTCAGTTTAAATTGACTATATATTTTGTCATTCTCATACAATGTGTTCCAAAAAGGAGGTTGTTTTTTTAATGAAACTGTCGGTTTCTCTTTTTATTTATCCTCAGTTCTAATTAGGTTTATCGTATTTAGAATACACTGCAGGTATATGGGAAGTTATTTTCATATTCAATTTCATTCCAATTTCAATTCAATTAAATTTCATGTTCAAGGTGATCCTTGTTTTTTATTTTGTTTTCTCAATCACTGCATATTATATCATATTAGTTTGATCTGTGTTTAGTTTGAAAAATTTTCTTCGTGCAGTAATTTAACATTACAATATTACTTCGTAAGAATGATTTGCAGAACAAACTTACTGGTTTAAATTAATTACATATTTTTTCATTCTCAACGAGGTTTTCCGAAAAGGAGGTTGTATTCTAATGAAACTGTCGGTTTCTTTTTGTATTGATCCTCAGATCTAATTATGTTTATCGTATTTAGAATATACTGAAAGGTTTTGAATGTTATTTTCATATTCGATTCCATTTCAATTTGTATATTTCATGTTCAAGGTGTTCCATGTCTTTTAGTTTGTTTTCTCAATAATTACGTATTATACCATATTAGTTTGATCTGCATGCTTTTGTGTTTAGTTTGAAAAACCTTCTTCGTGCAGTAATTTAACATTACAGCATTACTTCGTAAGAATTATTTACAGAAAAAAATAATATTTTCAGAGGAGTTGATTTTTGCAAGGTCTATCAAAAAGTTCTCTGTTAAACGAATGTTGTTGCTTCAGTTTGAAATCATTAATGTATTTGACCAATATTATTAGTCTATACTTAGCCATTTCCATTTTACTTCGTCAAGAATCACTTTATTATAAATTTTTTTCATAAATTTATAAATCGCTTTGTACATGTAGGCAGGATTATGATTTTTTATTTTATTTTGATCAATTTTACTAGTTTAATGTAGTCTATCACTATGAAAATTCGTTTTTCTGTATTTATAATTTAAAAATTACGCAAAGAAAAATATTAAATTTTGATTTAATGCACCTTGGTATATAAAAAAAATCACATTTTCATATTTTTTCATGGAATATAAGCATTAACACGTTAACTGCAGTGGGTGTCATTGACCCTCGACGTGACGACCCTTGTGAGCCACCGGTGACTGGTGCCGCAGCAAATAATAAAAGTACATAATTATAATAAATATGGACGCTAATAAATTTTCAATAATACCATTCTTATAATGTTTGAAGAAATTAATGCAATATTGAACATACAAAAATATTTTATTAGTACATGAACAATATATTTCTCTCTTATCTTATCCGACGAACTACTCAATAAACTTTTCTCAATGTCTGATAACAGTCGCAATATTTTTAAAGGTCTTTGTAAAACTGTACCATCAGATGCTGTTCTTTATGAATAATCTTCATTTTAAGCCATATTTTTAAGGGCTAGTAAAAAAAGGAAGGAAAGATATAATATGCAAAAACGTATGTAGAGTAAAAAATATATAACAAACGCACTTACATGTTTGTAGAATGCACTGAATGAGAATAAAGAATGAGAGTAATCATTTAGGAACCTAAGCACTATTTTTTGAAAAAAAGGAGAATAGTAAGAATTGCTTATAGCGCCGTGGGGGGTCACCGATGACCCCCGCCACGAAAACTGTTTCAAGTATGATTTTATACCCCATTTTATCTGCTTCAAATAATATTTCAGCATAATATGCGTCACATAAGGAAAAGTTCACGTCGGCACCTTGAGCAAACCAGGGAAAATCCGTCCGGCAATCAAAGGGTTAATATGCTGGAATATTTTTAGACGTTTCAGGTTTCATAAAAACAGATATTAAGTTTTAGAATACTTCATATTAAAAAAATAAAAAATACAAATTTAGTATTGTATTAATTTTTTTAAAAAAAATAGTATTATCAAAATAATATTATGAAAGCATGAGTGATAGGTAGAAATAATACTTCCATGTAATAATTTCAAATATTATGGATTCATTTAACAATTTTTTAAAACTAAAATTTAAGTATTTAAATAGTTAAAATATAATAATGCCCACTAGAAACACATATCTACGTACAGTTTCTGAGGACTAATTTATTAGATAATTAGTTAATAATTGATTATTGTTCATTTCAAAAACGTATTTTTAAATATATATTATTGAATAAATCATTTAAGAGTAAAAAGGTAATTATTTAAATTTTATTAAACTTTTGAAATAGAGCACTGTAAATTTGGATAGACAACAATGACATTCATTTTATTTTATCCGATTCAAAATCACGAATGAAGAGTTTTAAATCAACTTCTAACTTACTTCATCTGGAAAAATGATGAAAGGAATTCTTCACAAAGAAAGAGCAAAGTTCATGGATTCTTTCTCTTCATAAACCTTACCGTGTGGATGAATCAATTCTTCAAAACAGCAAAACAGCTTTATACTGTGCTTGAACCACATCTATGTTTCAGAAAACAAAGAATTTTATTTCGTTTGTCTCATTCGGAAGAGAGAGGGGGAGGGGGGTCTTTTGGTGGGGGTTGGCGCGGATGAGACCCAGCAGAAGAATCCAAATATAGCTTCTCAAGTGGAAATGCTCTGTGACAGGCCGATCGGGCACCTGATATTGTTCGTGTCATTCGTGGAGCGTCAGCTGTTTTATTGGCACTTAATTGTCTCTACTCGCCGTTGCTGTCAGAAGGGGAACATCACGTTATGTTGCAATGCCTTGGATGAGTTATGAAAAGCGGTACAACGGCTGCTTGCATCTACCACGTTTTTTGTTTGATGTTATTTTTTAATAACAGCTCATCAACTCTTTGGCATTGAAAATAAGTTTATAGAAGAAAAAAATGTGATTTGAAATCATTGCTCTAAATTAATTAATTTCACACCAGTAATTATTTTTTAAGGAAATTATATAAAAATGGTAATTATTCAGATTATAAAACGGATTCTTTAAGCAAACGAGCCGAAATGCCAATTTTTAGCCAAAAAATTCGAAGAAGAAATAAGTTGCCTTTCCTATCTTTGCAAGCTTTTCTGATATGCAAGACCTATAAAAAGCAGAAAATTCCTCAGAAATGTTCAAAGTTTTAAGATTTTTCAAGAAAAAACAGGACAACAATTTTAATTGCAAAAATATTAGAATAAAAAATTAATATAGAACAAAACATAAATAAATTTCTCGAATTGAAAAAATGCCAGATATTGATCGGCTTACTAGTATTGAGAACTATAATAAGAAGTTTTAGATGTGGTTTTCTTTTGGACTGCTTGTCGTTTAACATTTTATACTATAGAAGTTAACATTCAATAAATGAATTAATAAATATTATTTTTGAAAGCTAAAGCTTTAATAAGTACAAGAATAAATAAAACTTGAAAACCTTCATTTCCTTTAACTCTGATAATAGATACGTTAGATAAGTTTTTCCTTAAACTCTGATAATAATAGATACGTTAGATAAGTTTTTTCTGTTTTCAGTTTAGTTAAATATAGAGATGGAAATGAATAGTTTTTTCACATTTAATATATTTCTTTCTGGTTTAAAGTTTTAATCAACGGAACTACTCTTTTATCTCTATGTAAGCATGCAAAATTGTTTGAATTACAAAAGTTATAATAATCCATGAATTAAATTAATATTATATATTATTATTATGTGAGAACATGATGTTTTAGGTTAGAAGGTTTTGATGTCTCCGAAATTTGCGGGCAAAAATCTTTTTTACCTGCTTTTATCAGTATTGCATTACCATTATGTATGCTTTTTTCAAAGCAGATGCGCTTTTAAAAGGTTGTCCTGCTTTTATTAGTATTACTTTATTATTACGTACTCTTCTTTGACAGAAGAAGCGTTTTTAAAATTCTGACGAAGAACTATGACATCATAGCTATTATTTCATCACTAAATCGAGCGAGCTCCAAAATTTTGCCAACTACAAAAACTGAAAATGAAAGTTTAAATAAAACTGCATTATATATATATATATATATATATATATATATATATATATATATATATATAATATAATATAAAATATGAGAGAGAGAGAGACCGTGATTGTTTCAAACTGTTAAACTGGTTAGTGACTTAAATTAATTAAGGTAAATAATAACTTAAAAATAAGGTTTTCCCATGATAACTTGAAACTTGTGATCGAAGATTTCATTTTCTTTCCTCTTTTTTTTAAAAAATTATTTAATATTATAATAAGTGATAAATTGTCAGTCATATGTATTGAATCCATATTATTTTAGATTAAGTGTTTTTTATTCGTTTATAGTTTAAGGTAATTTTAGTTTCATAATTTTGTTCAATACTTTTTATTATAATATTTCATAATTGTATAGAATATCTCAACAAAATTAAATTGATATTATCCAGGTTAGCTTTAATACGTCTTTAATACTGTTAGACTGGTTAACGACTGTCTCGTGTTATATAATATATTTCGCTTTAATAAGCATGTTGCAGTAACTTTTAGCATTATTTTAAAACGTTGGCAGCCAGCTCTCTCGCGAAATATTTGTTATATTTATTTTTAATAAAATCGTTCAGATACGACTTTATTTCCATGATTCGATGTCATTTTGTCATCATTATGAACCTACCCCATGAAACAATGAAAACATAAAAGGTTAAACAGTGTTTGGTTTTTCGAAAACATTAGTCAAAGTCATCGATTCTAATTTTCTGTATTCAAAATACTAATTTAGGCTAAAATTTCTCGAATATTTCCCTTAATTTTTTAAAGCTGAATTATGAAGAAAATAAAATTGTTTTCGAGATAGTTGAATTATATATACACAAATGTAGAATCATTTTTAAAGATTTATTAATGATCTTTTAATGCAAAATAAAAAACTATATTTTGAAAAAAAAAAGTTGCAGATTGAGGGCACTCCGATTATATATCATATAATTTTGAATTGTATGGAATTATAAGAAAGTATATTGCAAGTATACTTTGTAGAAACATATATAAGAAAATAGTTTGAGCCTATATTTTCTATAAGCTGATAAAAAAACTTTCTACATTAATGATGGGTAAGATTTGTGATTCATTTCACTTATATTAGTTTTCTTCGTTTTTCAGTTCTTTCTTTAATATATTTCTACTCAACATGAAAAGAACAATACAGTAGATTTAGTTGAGTAATATATTAGCATCTCGTTTGCAAGCAACATGATAATAGACCTCACAATTTGGAGTCCCCGTCAGATGATGAAAGAATAACTATCGAGTGATTAAACTTTTGAACTGATTTGTTTTACTTAAAATCGAATATTAATGCCCTTTTAATACAAAAGTGAATCAACTTCTATAGTAGCAACGCTTTACATCTCAGAAGGAAAAATCTGAAAAAAATGAATATTAATTTTCTTCTTATGAGTCAGTGAGTCAGCTCCTATAGTACCAACGCTTTACCTCTCAGAAGGAAAAATTTAAACTTAAATGAATATTCATATCCTTCTAATATAAAAGTGAGTCAACTTCAATAGTACCAACGCTTCACCTTTGAGAAGGAAAAATATAAACTTAAAAGAATATTAATGTCCTTCTAATATAAAAATGAAACTTCTATAGTACTGTGGTAAATGCTATATAATGCAGATAATATCCTTCGAGCTGAAGGGTTCTTTTTGCTTGATCGGTATGTTGCTCGGCTACTAACCATAGGATTGGTTCGGGCCTATCACTAATCACTGACAATGGTGACCCGGACGTGATTTGAATACGCAACCTTCTGACATCACTAATGACCGACAGTACCAACGCTTTACCTCTCAGAAGGAAAAGTTTAAACTTAAATGAATATCAATGACGTGTAATATAAAAGTGAGACAGTTTCTTCATATTAATAAGACCGGTCTTTATCTCATTTAAAGAAAAGTTTAAACTTTAATGAATATTATTATCCTTCTAATATAAAAATGAATCAGCGTCTATAGTACCAACGCTTTACCTCTCAGAAGGAAAAGTTTAAATGAATATTAATATCATTCCAACATAAAAGTGAATCATCTCCTGTAGAACCAATGCTTTATCTATCAGAAGAAAAAGTTTAAACTTAAATAAATGCTAATGTCATTCTAATAAAATAGTGAGTCAGCTTCTTCATATTAATGAGGCCAGTCTTTTTGTCATTTAAAAAGTTTAAACTTAAATGAATATTAATGTCCTTCTAATATAAAAGTGAGTCAACTTCTATAGTACCAACTCTTTACCTTTCATAAGGCAAAGTTTAAACTTAAATGAATATTACTGTTCTTCTAATAAAAAAAATGAATCAGCTTCTATAGTACCAAAGCTTTACCTCTCAGAAGGCAATGTTTAAACTTCAATGAATATTAATATTCTTCTAATATAAAAGTGAACCCTCTTCTGTAGAACCAACGCTTTATCTATCGGAAGGAAACGTTTAAACTTAAATGAATATTAATGTCATTCTAATAAAATAGTTAATCAGCTTCTATAGTATAACGCTTTACCCGTCAGAGTGAAATCTTTAAACTTAAATGAATATTAATATCCTTCTAATATAAAAGTGAGTCCGCTTCTATAATACCAACGCTTCACCTCTCAGAAGGAAAAGTCTAAATTTAAAGGAATATTAATGTCCTTCTAATATAAAAATGAATCAGCTTCTATAGTACCAGTGCTTTACCCATCAGAAAGAAAAGTTTAAACTTAAATGAATATTCATATCCTTCTAATATAAAAGTGAATCAGCTTCTAAAGTCTTCACCTCGACTTTACCTCTCAGAAGGAAAAGTTTAGGCTAAATATTCCATTCCATATTACAGCTCTTACACATTTCAAACCCCACCGATGATGCTCCCCAAAAAATTTCCTTTCCAAGACTTAATACATGACATATGTTTCGAATGAGGATACTTTTTCGAGCAGTTACTCTAGATTTATTTCAGCAGTTACTTTTTTTTCCTTCCATTTCAACGACGGAACGGAAGCGTTCCCTGTCAGCCGCCCACCCCCGGTATCTTAACATTCCACCTTGGCACTGGTGGGAGGAAAAGGAGGAATAAGATTCTGGGAACATTTGAGCCGTCAAGATTCCTTTCCTGCGCGTTATTGAGGTCGAGACAGATGATGCTTCAAGATGACCCTTCGCACAGTCTCTCAGGTGACCTCAAATTTCCTCGTCTGTCCGTACCGCCGGGATGCGCAGAACCCCACCATCAATGAAACCGACACTCGGGCAGTCGGACGGAATCGTCCAGAACGGTGGAAGAGGAATCTAATAATAAATATTATAAAGGGCAGAAGTTTTTCGAAATTGTAGAAACCCCCAGGGCGTTATCTCAGCCGATGTTGCGCTCGGGAGAAGATTCTATGATCTATGACCTTAAAAGGGTGGTTGGCTTTCCATTTTCTTCGCCTCCACTCCTCACCTGCTATTCTCTCTTTTTTTGGGACTGAGTAGCAGTTAAATGCAGACATCCAAGTGACCGCAAATGACGGCAAAGTTCTTTTTATGCATACTATTTATTCTTTTGATTAAGTATACCCTGTATATTTTACCTTTTGATAAATATTCCCTGTTTGCATTAACAGGGTATATTTTTTGCAGAAATAAAATTATTAAATATTTTATACAAAAGTAATATCTCAATAATTTAATATCCAAGTAATTTATCTCGTCATAGTGATACTATGAAATTGCCGCAGTGGAATATATCATTCATCATTTTAATAATTTATTTTTATAAATTTAAATAACAATATTAACAAAGTTATTTATTTTTTAATGAATAATCTTCATTAAATAAATTTCAATTGTGAAAATTCTTAAAAACTTCTTTAATTGATGATTTTTTGTCATAATTTTAATTTATTAGGGAGGAGGTTAATGAAGCTAAACAAAAATTTTAATTAAAAACCATAGAAAAAATTTCACTAACGTCTATTTCTATTTAAAAAACTATTTATTAGCTTTTATTCACTGCCGTGATATCGTGTTAAAATAATTTTAATAATCTGCAAAAAAAATTAGTAATATAGAACTATATTGCTTTTTTTCACTTTTGTGTTTCTGCTTAGTTTTTAAAACCTGCAACAATTTTTAAAAATATCTTTTAGAAAATAGTATTATAAAAGCTTCTTCTAAATTAATACCTATGAAATCTATAATAATACTTCTCCACATTTTAATTTGTAATAATCGTCACCTTTTCATACAAGAATTTTCAGATTGAGTCGTAGCAGGGAGGGGTTAAATTTCAACAATCATCAATAGAAATTATCAATTAAAAATTATGGAAAAATATGTCTTAAGGAATATATACACATCTTTTTAAGCATTGGAGTACATGAGTCCAACAAGGAAATTATAATGTCATTTTAATGTTATTTATAATTGTTCTAATTTTAATGTTATATCATTACACTTCATGAAATTTTGAATATCAAAAGACAGTTACAAATACTTACAAACAGAAAAAATATTAAATAAAATTGATATAATAGAATATTAATACAAAATGATAATTCCAATGCTTTTAGAAATAACAAATGAAAGAAAATATTCAAATACTGTTTTCAGAACTTGTTTTTGAAAATGTTTCTTGTAACTTTTTCCTCTTGAAATTAAAATATACTATTCATTATTCTATTAAAAAAGATTAAAAAATTTTAAAAGAAAATAGAATCAATAAATAGTTCATTTAACTCTTTATTTCGTTTATTACTATTATACAAGCATAAGTAGCAGTAAATAATCTACAATTTGATTAATTTTTAAAATAAAATCACTGCTAAAAATTATTTTCGGAACTATTCGCACACAGTTTTCTTCAATGCAAATTGGTTTTTTCCTGAATATTTTACTTTCTTGGCACTATTTTTTGTACTTTAATAGAAATAACTAGAAAATTCTTTTATATTCCAACTCAAAATGTCCATTTTCAGTATATTGCAGAGGGAGAAAAAATGATAAAGGATGAATAGAATGCAACGCTTGGAATATGGAATGGCATAAAAAGTTCTTACAATGATAAGAAGTATAATAAGATGTAGTAGACAAAATAAAACTCTCGTAACATAAATGAAAAAGATAAGAGTTCCATAATGTTATAATTTAGACGTTATCATTTAATTATAAATTTGTAGTCGTGGAGCTTTTAAATTAAAAAATGGTGTAAAAAATCATAGATAACCGAAGCAAAAAACTGCTATAAAACACAAAATTTAAAATTATTTCATACATTTAAGATAATTTTAAGAATCTAGTTTAAAGGATAAAATGTTATTTTAAACATAATAAAGACTTTACACAGACAAAGTTTCTGTAAATTGAGGGAATCAAAAATATATTTTATCTACAGCACAGACAACTACATAAAAAGCTACCAAATTTCTGAAGTAGCTTCTTCGTAGAGTCGCGGTATTTAAGAAGAACATTTTTTGAGTGTTATAAAGAGATTTTAATTAATTTAAATAATTAAATTTCCACATTTTTTCTTATTAAGTTTGGAACATAATGTGGATCCACAAATTGCTTTAAAATTATTATCAAATCGTTTTTCCATATAGTTTTTTTATTGTTGTTTTTTTTTATTCCTTACTTGTTTTTTATGTTTTAAGATTGATTAGCACATTGTTATGTCCTAAAAATGAAATATTTACCAAATAACTCACATTTACGCTTTTACCAATGTTAACGCTATGACAAGAGAAGCTTTCTATGGACATTAAGAATATAATTTTTATTTTTGATGTTATATAATAATATAAATTCTTGTATAGGTATTATTTCTGTAATTCAATCATTTAAAATAGCATCACGTGCAGTTTTCATATCTTTTACATTGAAATTGTAAGAATCAAACTAAAAGTTATCATAACATGAGGCTTCAAATTAGATGCAGGAAACTTATTTTTCTCATCAAATGCTTCCCTTTTTTCTTTTTCTTTTTTTTTCACCTAGTTTATTTCTCGAAAGTCTCAAATTGATGTTATTAAATAGATGAGGTTAAACTTCTTTGTAATATAATGTTTTTGATTTTCTTTATAATTGTAGTATTGAGATATATGAATTACAACTGCTATGTATTTCCCAAACTTGCGCAATTAAGCATAATTTAATCATTATATATTCTGCTTTTAAATAAACTTTTCTTTTTAAATTTTAATTATTATCATTGAAATAAATTTAAATTAGGAGAATTCTTTTTCTTAGTTTTTAGTACAGCATATAAACAAGTTGATTAAAAAACCTGGACAGTACATTTATTCCGTCATCAAAACTAATCATAAATTAACAATAGCTTCATAAGATTGCCGATTTTAACACTCAGCAAAACGTAGAATTGTCGTTGCATTTTGAAAAACAAATGAAGATTGAGCGTTCGACCAACGAATGAAGAATAATGATGTCGTCCAAGACACATTTAATGCGAGTTTTGAAACAGACCAATGAATTTCTCGGAATAAAATGAATTTTCCCTTTTTCCTTCCATTCGCTTAATGTGATTGAAAAGCGTCGGAGAAAACATTTTACTTAGCACTCTCGCCTTTTGAGGTAGTATTTTGGCTTCACAGTTCGAAAGATTTCTTTTTCTTGGATCTTCTGAGGCGTGCTCAAAACAGCAAATTTGTTACATTTTTCTGATCAAAATATAATTCTGAAATCGTAAAAGATGATAAATAGATGAATCTAGTGCAATATTATTTTCGTATGTTTAAATTCTTTTCAATTTCAAATAACTTCGATTATTTTTCTCTTTTAAAAAGCAAATGTAACAAATAAATATAACATATCCATAAGCCCCCTGCATCATCTAGAAATGTTTGAATTTTATAAATATATCTGTTAGACATTATTACAGAGAAAGAGAAACAAATGCAGTTTTATGTATATATTGCTGTCAATATTTAATTTTGAAAATAGTTGTTTTTTAAATGATCGTTTATTTACGAATTCAGCTGAGATTATATTAATATTTATTATGATATATATAACAATAATTTTTATAAATATTACGAATTTTTGAAAGAATTTATCACTAATAAATCCAATTTCTTCAATTTTTTTTCTTGCCTTTTATAAGAAATTCTATTTTCTTTTAATTTATTTTTAAGTCATATATAAGTAACTACAGACTAAATATATAAAGATAAAAACACTTTTATGAGATTGGAATTTATCTGAAATCCCAAATTCATTCAAGTTTAAAATTTGGAAATATTTAAAACTCATTTAATAAAAATATTTGTTTTTTCAAAAAGCTTTTTATATATAAGAAATATAATAGTTAAATTGCTATTAGAAGATGTCACATGAATTGCTTTTTATAATATCTTCTGTAAACTGTTTAAGAATATTTCCTCTTCAGATAGTTTTATCAATTTTACAATTTCAATTTTATTACCTATACTTATATGATTAATAAAGTGATGGAAAACTGTATGTTATAAAATAAATGAAGTTTTCAAGTTTATACCATATTTCTCATTATTATATGCTACATAAATATATGCGTAATATCAAAGTTTTTATGAAAACATTTGGCACTTTTATGTTGAAATTATGTATGGACTAAATTCAATAAACTTTAAAACTTAAAATTAAGCTTTACTTAATAAAAGATTCAGGAAAAAATTAAAAATTTAAAAGTGTTAAATTTCCTACGAATGTTTATAATTTGTTATTTATAAAATTTCTTAAATAATAAGTAATTGGAAGATTTTCTTCAGGAAAGAAGAGGACTTTGAAATAAATATATGTGTCTATTATGATTCATCAAAAGATACGTGTGTAAATTCTAAAAAGAGAAATAGTTTTCGTAAATTATAAGAATACTTGACTATTTTGAAATCTATATTTGAAGATAAGTAATTTACAAATGAATAAAATAAAGTAACTACTTTGATTTTTAACAATATTTTTGACTTTTTAATTATTTGTTTTTTATGCAAATTCCAGAGATATTTATGATATATCTAAATAGAAAAAAACTTTGAAACTTGCTATAAAATTATGTGTATCTATGTAAAATCAAAAATGTACTTTTCGAATACCTGTGGGTAAAAAAATTTGTTCCTTTATATTTTAATAAAACTGGGATGTGGTGTGATTTTATCTATACATTTCTTTATTCCCATGGAAGAAATTGTTTTTTGTAAACGATATCAATTATTTTTGCTTATCATTCTTATTTATAATAATTCTTTTCTACTATTATGACATTATCAGATTAAATTACGACAAATATTAGATAAGTATTAAAATTCTCCTTAAATGAATGAGATTTTAGAAATGATAAAAATGCACAAATAAGTTCGGATTTTTTGAAAAATACTTTTGAAAAAAAGGGTTCGAAAGTGCTGTTGTTAAAGCAATAAATTAATGACCTCTATATTTAAGTTATTTTATTTGTAGAACAGGAAGAAAACGAATTTCATAATTCTGTCTAGAATCACGTTTTATAAAAGCTAAATATAATACCCCTAGAAAGTTATACTTTAAATAAATCCATTTGTTCGCAGTTGAAACCACAAATCAAGACTATGCATTATCCTTTTACAAAATTCCTTTGATTTGAAAATCCAAATGCTTTCAGAAACATCTGTGGTTTGTCTAAAAGATTATGCTATGAATGCTGGTTTTATCCGATGTTTTGGAAATGAGTTTTTCCACTGAATGAAAGGGTAACATAACTTGTAATTTTAAATAGGATGAAGAGGAAAAACAATTTAAAACTCTTTATTTTCCTCACCAATAATAAAAAACAGTAAAGGCAAAAGCGGTAAAAGATAAGCCAACAAAAACGTGTAATATAATATAACTGGTGTTTTGTTGTAAAACTAAAATGTTTTGAACAGAAATTTTACAGCATTTTACAGGCATAAGAAAAATGTTTTTTGTTTCTATCCATTTGGCACTCAGCCAAAAATACAACTAATACATGCATTATATTTTTCAATAACTCTACAAAAACAAAAACAAATATAAAATTAATTTCATCGGATTAATTCCAAAAGTCTTTACTAATATTTTTAGATTAATAATTTCAATTAATCGAAATTAATAAACAGAACTGTTCATTACTTTTAAAATTCGTATTTATTACTGTTCATTACTTTTAAAATTCGCATTTATTACTGTTCATTAATTTTAAAATTCGTATCTATTACTGTTCATTACTTTTAAAATTCAAATTTTATACCGATCATATGTTCCGGTTATTATTTTCTGCAATTTTTTTTATTTATCTATTACTATTATCTAAGGTTATATTATAAACAGAAAAGAAAGCATATTTTAATGCTACTTTGTCTTTTAATATTACATTTAGGCAACAAATTTATTTAAAAAATGCTATATTAGATGAATTATGTACAGAACTGACATGGCATAAAATATTTATTTCTGCACAATAATCGGATTTTATTTTTTGGTCCATTCTTCGGTTTCTTTCTGAAAACGAAATCGAATCATTTCTGAAAATAAATGCTTTTGAAAACCATTATAAAAAGTGGATGGAATTTATTGTTCAGCATATCCATTTTTTCGAATAACACGACGAGCTTGAACAAAATTGAAAATAACTGGGACCTGAAACAATATATTCTGTTTTCCCTCTTAGTTTTTAAAAGACATCAAAATAGAATCAATTTCATACTTTTTTTTAAAAAAAAATTTGGTACTTTTTTTGCACTGATAAGAATATAAATAATACATATACTCATTGCTCTTCTTAAATTTGTTTAACATAAAAGTAAAATCATCAAAAATGTTTAAAAAATTAATTTAATTAATAAATATTTTTAAATCTATTTCATGCAGCAGTTCTTCTTTTCACTCTTGTTTTTGAACTATAAAACGTTGGAGTTTCATAAACAATTTTTATTATGATTTAAAAACCATTACCAACATACTAACATTTTCCAAATTTTTGTTTAACATTTTTTTAATTAACTGAAGCTGTTTTAACTGGCTGTTTTGTTTTTTTAAAAAAATTGAAACTTTTTTTCAATTCGTGAAGAATTTTTATTTTTATCTATTTCTCCGTTTTATAGTTCAAAGTATGATATTAATACAAATCTAATTTAAATAATTTCTTTCGATTACTTAATTTGATTTTAATAGATTTAAATTCAAATTTAAAATTAATCAAAAGACTAATTATAAATTCAACACAAAATTTTATTTTTATCGAATTTGACATTATTTGTATTTACATAGAATAACAAAAAAGATTCTTAAAAAATTGGCAATCAGATTCTAAAATTCGAATATTTTTAAATCTACTTCATGCAACAATTCTACTTTCCATTCTTGTATTTAATCGGTTTTCTTAAATCGGTTCTAAAACTGAGGTTCTAAGCTTTAATTTTCTTAAATCAGTTCTAAAACTTAAAATTCAAGTTATATTCATAACTAATTCAGTTTAAAGATCCGGAACAAACTGTTGTGCAAAAACAAATCTTGTAATTACTCTGCGACTCTAGGCAGCCATTTTCTTTACTTAAGTAAACCAGTATCCGGATACAAATGCATTGCAAACTAAGCTCGTTTATTATTTACATATGCGCATACCGCGCTCACTCTCTGGCCAAAACAACTTTCTTCTCCAATTTCATTCAAAGTTCGGCGGAAATTGTTGGAAATTCTGAATAAGTTAACTCCGCCGAGTTCCTGGTGGATCTAAATCCACTGAAAAAGGAGAACAATTCAGGCGTCAGTGGAACCGATTCAAATTGATTGTCGGAGACTTTTCTGTCAGTCCTTTTCAAGCGAATGCAACTTCTCCTAAATTCCTGCTGCCTGAAAAGAGAGAGAGAGAGAGAGAAAGGGAAATAGATGATACTGAAAACACATACGAAACATTTGCACTAAACAGAAAGACTTGGACACTAGAAATCTGTGCTGCCCAAACTGACAGACATGTTTGGTCACAGTATTGATCATTTTGCATTAGTGTCACGGATTAAAATATTTTACATTAGTGGATGAAATTTCTAGTTCACGCTTTTATTATCTTTTAACAGTGATTCCTTTCAGTATTTCATGTAAATTTAGATGATTAATATGAAAACTAGAAGATTCTTTGTGCATTTGTACAAATTTATATGGTTGACATTTTAGTCATCAGATTTTTATTTCATCAATGGTTTCATTTTATCAATTCTTGTTGCACTTATAAGTTTCTGAATTAAAGATTTTAATACCAATTGTATTTGAATTCTGTGTCATAATTTACGAGATTCACGTTCAAAGACGATAGAGGAAGGGTTCAACTATATTTTGGAATTGCAGTCACAGGATGAGAGAAGATCATATTCCTTATTTGCAATTCAAATAAACGGAAAGACCTTAAAATACATTTTTATTCAATTTTTGAGAAAGCATATATAAAATTAATAAAAAATTAAGTACATTGAAAATCCTTTTGCACGGGAATTTTGATTGAGTTACTAACTATAGTTGGAAAAATGTTAATATTATTAATGATAAAATTAAATTTTGAAGATATTCCAAAGGAATTTAAAATGTATTTTATCATATAAATATCATATATAACATATAATATCATATATCATTATCATATAAGTATAATATCATATATTATTATCATATAAATGTAATATCATATATCATATAAATATCATATATATTTTGCTTAACACTTAAAAATAATTCAAATATTATATAACTTGGATTCAAATATTATAAAACATATTTAATTTAAAATAAAATTTTATAAATAATAATAAGTTAAAAATAGAATTATTTTTAATCCTTATTGAAGATTTTGGTATGGAAGATACATATGATAATTTTTTTAAAAAATTTCTAATCTAGAAAAATGTTAAACGTATTTTGAAACAAGATAAAAGACAAAATATAGTTTAGTACTAAGTTTCATAAGCATATTCTAAATATCGGTAAAAGCGTCTCTATATGCATACGCAAATACATCAAATATGTTCATTTTGAAGAATTTCTTAACCTAAAAATCCTATTCTAGGCAGATTTTTAGCAGTCTCTTATAAACAGGATTTTATTTCTAAATTCCAAATGAATACACAATGCATATTATAAAAACTTAATCCCATTTCTTGAAATAAAGAAAAGTAATAAAAAAGACATAAATCATATGTTGGAATTTCAGTACATATTGAATATAAATATCGAATAGCATCTGAAATTTCTCAAATTTTATTTCAAATCGTGAATTAAATGTAAATTTAGAAAATCGCTTTACGGTCTGTGAGGTAAATCTGAATGTAAAAAGAGGTGATATTCACTTTAAAGCAGTTTTCTTATGTCTTAAATTTTATTTCATTTGAAGTATTTTAAAAAATTTTTAAATTTTCCTCTGGTGAATAATTTTACTAAGACGCTGAGCTTTTAACATCACTCTCTGATTACCCAATATCTTGGAAGTGCATCGTCTAAAGAAAAATTTTAATTGGGTATAATGAAATTGAAAAAAAAATCTATTGAAAAAAGTATCACGAAATGTATAGAATATTTTTTATGAAATTGATGTGATTAACTAGTTAACTATAAAAAAGTTCTTTTTAATCCGATTTTGGTGTATTATACGACTGTCAAAATTAAAATTTATGTCTGCTTAAAATTTCTGGTACTTACGCATTAAAACGTCCAATTTTATCGCCATATTGGAAGCCGACGCCAATGGGTTGCTAAACCGCCAAATTCGGCAATTCGGCAGTGGTGCGATCCATTGATTTTTATCGCCAAATTTAAGTTCGTCGCCAATGAGTTACTAAACCGTTGGTGATCGTTGGTGAAGACGGTCTAATACATAAGTACCGAATTTCTTTATCATATTAGGCAAATAATCTATTTTTAAACTATTTGAAAGTTATTGAAGATAAATCGTGTCATTTTTTTACCATAACCTCTGATGATGAAGGCAGTATTTGTTCGATACTAATTTCTAAACACTCATCTTGTAAAAATAAACATTAAACAATATGTATATTGCGTCATACCAATATATATGGAAAACTCGAAAGCACCTTCGAGCGAACTTGGACATCATCTTTCGGTATTTTTCCGTTAGCCGGGCGCAAATGTCGCCAAGTGATTTGAAAGACAAAACGGTGAACATATTTTACATTATTTGATTATTTTTCCCTTGCGTCCGGAAAACGAAAAAGTACCCATCTTTCATATCAACATGGCATTACCTATATAGGAGAGAAATTTCAGTTATTTGCATAAGTCATTCATTTACTTTTATATGAACAATTCTTCCTCATGAATCATTTTCAAATAAAAATAGTAGTTAATATAAAAGAGGATTAAAAAATAAAATTACAATTTTAGAGCTAAATTTCATTATATAATATTCGTCTGGATTTTAAAAAAAGGATTAGCTTTCATATCAATTGCCATTAGAAATTAAAACATAATAATAGCAAATTCGGAAAGATTTTAATCTTGCCTTTTTTTAAAATAAAATTATTTAATCTAATAAAAATCTTTCAGGAGATTTTTAATACATAGTATATTTTAAAGGCCGTTTTATTTTGTTTATTTCATCATAAAATCGACATGTTTAGCATAGATACCGATGTAGAAATGTTACGAATAGAAGTCAAGATGAAACACTATTATTTTAAACATAACAGCGCTGTTATTTTCATTTTAATCTATATCGGAAACATTTGAAAACAAAAAGAGAAAAAAAATCATCTAATATTTAGATTGTATATTATTATTTTTTATTTTTCATTAATATTTTTATTATCATGAAAACGTTTTAACTTCTTGTAGTAGCTTGAAATAGTCTGTCTACACATGTAAATGTAAAAGAGATGTAAAATAAATCAACCAAATAGTTTGCGGAACATTATTTGTCTTTCATTTTGAAAATGGAGACCACTATTTGGACTCTCTTCATAATAAATTAATCCAGTGTCTATTCCCTAAGACTGAAAAAAGGAAAGAATATTAAACGCATTCTACTACCATTAGATATTTCTAATTCTTTTTCTACTAGCTGTACTTTAACAATTCGTACACTTTCATATTGTTTTTGTAATATAATATATATTATCAAACGTAAACATTTGTTGAGAAAATTTTTAATATACTCGTTTACTTCGGAGGAATCTTAGTGCAATGCTATTTCTAAATAAAATGTTATTGATTCCAATTTATGATTGTCTTTTATTGTAAGTTAAAACAGTATAAACATTTATAAAATATTTGTTTCTCTTTTTGTTAGTACATATTAACTTTTAATGGTAAAATCATGGTCATATCTTGCTAACAATTTTTCATTCCAAAACTTGTATTATTTATAAACCAAATCGCTACCAAGCCAAAATTGTATGAGGTTATTTCCATTGCCATTTCTGTTTTGAGTGTTATTGTTTATCTAAGTTTTATTATTTCAAAATAAATACACATAATCTGTCATAAATAATCATTTACACGTATAAAAATTAAACACGAGTATACTCGTGTTTGGCAATTGGAATAACCCCATTCAATTTAAGCTTGGCAGTGAATGGGTTTTAAAAAAGTAGAATTTTTGTCAAAACAGCTTTTTTTCAAGTTTTTACACTTGTATATTTACGTTTGTGGTCAGAAAAAGTTTGCAAGTTTGACAAGTTGTGCGTAGTAATATATTGAAAGTATCACAAGTATATTCGTGCTGGCAATGGGTAACATCGTGCCAACCACAAGTATATTCGTGGTTGGCAGCGAATGGGTTAAATAAGTTTTAAGTGCTGTGCTTAAAGTTATTTAAATATTAAATCAGTGTGATAAAACCTACCGCCCTTTTAATCATCAATCGTTTACTATTTTATTATGAATCCGCAATTTTAAATTATTTATGTTTATAAATTAGAAATAATGACTAGAAATAAATTAAATAATCTTGAATTAATTAAAAAATATTCTTGAATTCGAATGCCAACATGTTTTGATTAAACTTAGTATTCATCAGAAGAAAAAATTTAAGTGAAATAAATCGTTGGAGATTCTGATCCTCATTTTTATCAAAGAATTATTTTCCCATTAGAAATTATGAATACTTTCGATTTTTATTTGCTTATGCATATTTTCCATTCATTTTATAGTAATTTATTTATTCTTTCGATCAGTTTGAGAAACTTATATCCTATATACAAATATTTATCTGAAAGGCAAGTTTTGGTGGTGAAACAAGAATTCATTTAATTGCTAGTTAAGCGTTTGTTTTAAAAGCTTTTGACTTTAGCTTGGATTATATTTCTAGCAATTCATGCAGTTATTTAAGAATGTAATTTAATCTAGATAATCTTATTCTTGATATTTATGACACTTTTTCAAGACCGTTGATAGACCTGTCAGTGATTTAAACCGATTGAGCGTCTCTCATTTTTCAGTAGCTCCATCTAGGGACAAGAGTACGACTTAACTACATATACGTCACAACCCTTTTTATGGGATGGATTTCATTCATGCATTTCCATTCATTCATTCATTCATTCACAGATTGTAATTTAGATCTGGAACAGAGAAAGATCATCTCTGACCCAGTATCCCCAGTGGTATTACTCTCAACATGAAGACTTTGCGACCACGACCGATTTAACGAGCGCCAGCCTCCATATACGTGGATAATCTTTGGCCGGCGAGGTTCGAACTCTCAACCTAAGGAATACGAGTTCAACGATCTACCAACCAGTCTATCCGGGACCAATATAGATAATTATCATATCAAATAAATCATTTATTAAATGATGTAGCGACTATCTTGATATTTTATAATCTTAAAAACATTTTCATGCATATCTCAACAATAATTTCATATAATTTGATCAGAATTCGTACAAATTCTATACAGAATTGCATTTTTTTATTTCAATTCCAAATGACATCGGCAACCATACGCTGTTAATAAATTATATTCTATGAAGCTTATAATCTTTTGTTTCCTTTATAACTGAAAATTCATAATGGATTTAGCATTCACAATTTTAAATTTCAATTAGTTTAATCATGTGATATACAAATATTTTAACTATTCCTCAGAGTCAAACGTCCCCCTGCACTGAGTGCTCAAAAATGGCTTACCTGCCAAGTTTTAGTTTTCGCCAACTTAAGCTCCAAAAGTTGTAGTCTTAATGCTGACAAAATACTACGTGAAGGCTGGCGAAAAAAAAAATCGGTATCGTACTACCAGCGATTACTTTTAAATCCTACCGCCTGCAATCTTCTAAATGGAAAGTGTTGACTGATATATATATTTTCTCTTCTTCCCGTAATTGTTCCCGCAATGTCCCTTCTTTTTTCCCCCCTTTTCTTTTACTAGCTTTGCGCGGACTAAAATTTTTCCTTTAGTCTACTTTTCAATGTAACTTCGATGCAAACCCACTTTTCTTTTCTTTTCTTTAGAATTTTACAGAATATCCTTGCTTTTTCTTTTTTTCTTTAGTCACAATTTTATTTGTGCTGATAAATGGAAACGTGAGTTAGATTCGCTTGATAATAAGATTTCTAACATTTTTCAAAAGCAGAAATAATCAAGTTGTAAATAAGATTCTATGAACATAAATTTTAATTTTTTTTCTTTTCTTACTTGTAGTGGATGACATTTGATGTTAATACAGTTTTTTCGAATATTAATTAAAAAAATTTTTACTAACACTTTGCTGACCGGTTAGGAGTTAACTCGTCTTTTCATGTCCAAACGTTGTTGACCGGTGACGAGTTAACTCGTCATTGTACTTGTATTATCTGTTTCAATTTATAACACCGAGGGCGATATAGAACATTACAAAAACTTGGCGTATCGTGTTTAGTCTTGTCCGCTCTATAACAGAAAAATTACTTTTCCTAGTTTTTACATTTTTATTAGAATTTTAGTAAAATTCCATAAATTTCAACCATGAAGGAACGTATCGGTGAAGAATTTTTTGATGTTCCAATTCAACAAAATTCATTGGAGTTTTTTCAGAACGTTTTACTTTCATATTCAATTACAAAAAAGTAGCCGGTGACATGACATAGTTTCTGTGTAAAATTGCCAGTCACCAAAATGTTAATTAATTCAAAACTTCTTGCAGAAATCCTTCAATTCCCCACCGCCAAGTAAGTAGAGAATTCAATTTGTTTTCCTCCACGCTAATGAGGTTAGGCTTAACATGTTTTCGGCTGATTATTTCAAACTACTCTGTTTATTTTCACAGTTTTTGATGCCTTTAGAAAATTAAACATTGTTAATTTATCGGTTTTTTGTTATTCATATTGAAATATTTTTGTATTAAAATAATACAGAATAAAAGAAATTAAAAATTTCTAATCAGTATTGGGTTACCTCAACTGGCATAGAAAATTCATGCATTTGCGTTGCCTCAGTCGGAGTTGAAAATTCAACGCCGATTGAGTGTGTTATTCTGTTCTGAATTATTTTCAAAAAAATGAACTTGTTTTTGTTTTGTACGGGTATACTTTTTTATCAATTATTTATATTAATTGTAATTATTTAATAAAAAAGTAATTAAAATGAAATTTTTCTTTGTTGGCCTAAGTAGGAACTGACTTAATGTATGTTTTTTTATATTACTTGTTTAGAATATTTTCATAAAGATATAGATATGAGAGCAATTGTAAACAAAGAAAAACTATTTTAAGTGTAGTTTCAAAATAATCCACGTATTTCTAATGTTCTTATTTATAATATAATACATTTTTTTTTAATTTAGCAATGATTTTAATAAAGGAAATAAAGAACATTGTTTTCATTTCCAGAAACGAACTTCATGAAGATGGGTAACTGTAAATCAGTCACCTTAATATTTAAAATCATTTTGTCGTCTAATAGTCCGAATGGGCTATTCAATTCATAATACATCCTTACGAAGATATATAAAGTTTTATTTTTTTAAGAATGGACCATATAATTTTAAACTGTGGTAAAATGATAAGAACACAATCTGATCTGGACACACGTTTCAGAAATTTTAATTCAGAAATATAGACAATAGACATTCAGAAAAAATGAGTTCGCTCTTGATATTTTCTAGTTTCGAAGCCGCAGAGCAACCACTGTTTTCTCAATCTATTAAAAAAGGTAATATAAAAAAAAATTCAGTCAATTCCTACTGAGGTCAAAAACGAAAAATTTTATTTCAGTGACTTTTTATTTAATAATTACAAATAATATAAACATTTAATCAAAAAATTATACATGCCCTAATCAAAATTGTATTTGTTGAAAAAAATTGAAACAGGCTCGGAACACTCTGAATTAGAACTGAATTTTAAACGGTAATCGAGGATTCAACACCAAATGGGGCGTCGCAAATGCTTTAATTTTCTACGCCATTTGGGTTAACGCAGTACAGAGAAGAAATTATTAATTTCCTTTAATCATTTTTATTTTAATTCGAAAGTACTTCAAAAGGAATCCGAAGAATTGACTATTTACAATGTTTAATTTTAAATGCATCATACGTTAAGAAAATAATCAGAATTGTTTGAAACAATCGGCCGAAAACATGTTAATTCTAACCTCATTAGTGTGTTTGTGGTGGTGGTGGGCAGCGTGAATTCGTTCCTTATTTGGAGGTGGGAAAGGGAAGATTCTTGGAGAGAAAGTTAGTTTTAGATTAGTTTATAAAAATGGATCGATAAATATTTGAAAAAACTACATTAACATCAAATGAAATACACTTCTAGTTTAAAAAAATTACTTAAACTTGAGTGTGTGATTAAAAAGTATTTTATTAATGATTGAAAATTCGAATAGGATATATAATATAGTTAGAGTATTAGCTAAAAGTAAGAATGGAATAAATCAGGTAATTTCATTTTTTTCTTTCAATTGTTATTGGAAAAATCATGAACATGGAAAAAAGCGGTAAAAATAATTCTTTATAAATTTATTTTGAAAATTAACCATCTAAATTCAACATGACAAGTTAAAAAACATATTAATAAGATTAATAAATGTTTATTGAATTCTATAATATTAGTTATAATTCTTTTTATTCACTATTATAAATTGAACAGGAAGAATCATAATTTTTCTGGAGAATAAATCCTATGGCATGAATAATAAAAGATATTTTTATATAATTATAAATGTCATTTATATTCATTCAAAAGGCTTTCACGATTTAATTCTTTGTTATTGAAAAAAATCTTTGCAGACAAATACATTATCAATTCACTAAACTTTGAATAAACATTAATTTGAAATTATTGTGTTACGCGTCATATTTAAAAATTATTTTCCCTTTCAATGACTATAGATATTGTTAAAATCTTTATTGGGTAGAAAATGCATTTCAAAAACATTATTTTTGTATTTGTAGTGGTATAACTCCTGATTATTTAACTTGTAGCCAAATAAATACAGCTTATTTGATTTTATTTATTACTGTGAATGTGTTTACCTCTCTCTCGTGATTATAGTTTTTTAAATAAAATTTAAAATAACAATAATAATAAAATTTGTGATATTTGTTATTCAAAATGTTTCATTTAATATTTATTTGGGTTCTTATTCGTCTAGAAAAGTGCCATTGTAGAAATAACTTTTAGATAAAAGATTTCAAAAACAAATATTTTAGATATCTCATGAAATGTAACGATTAAAGTATTTTTTGAAAGAAAAATTAATTTATTATGTTTTCGGAAATTATATTATGTTATTATATTTTATAGTAATTCTCGAAGGAAAAATGTAATTATCGTTCACATTCATATGTTTAAAAGGAAATTGACATATACGTATGAGTTCAATTTAATATTAGTAGATAAACAAGTTAGAATAATCACACTGTTCTTGAAGAATATTTTCTGTGTATTTTTTTTATTTTTAAGATTTAAAGCAGAAATTCAATAATGTTATTTCTCCCCTTTTTCGTTATTATTTTTAGTGCCCTTTTATACGTTATAGATAAAGAGAATTTTAGGAAAATAAATTATTTTCAAATTAGACTATAAGTAATCTTTTGTTTTTAGCATAATTTTCTTTTGGTTAGATGAGCTTTTATACATTCTTAATTATAACATTGCAAGAACTATCAGAATTACTTGTCGTATCAATATAT
>JAOUZG010043906.1:3524906-3535035 GCA_026289955.1 Argiope argentata | reverse complement strand
GTTACACTATATTTTTAGCAGTATCAGTATCAGCACTCACTAAATATATATGTATTATTTTAAAAAAATTAAAAATGTATTTTTATAATTTAAAAAAAGTGTTTATTTTTGTGTTTTTTCATGGTTTTAATTTGTTGCATGTTAGGTGGCATTATAATCGAAATTTCTCTTATCTTATTTTTTAGGGTTTTAATTATTCTATTATATATAGAGAGCAGCAGCAACATTGTTATTTTCCTTACTTTCTTGCACTTCATATTGTAAATTATACCAAGCTGATTCTTTATTTTTTTTCTTTCAGAGGGTGGTGTTTACCTTTGTCAACTTCAGCAAAGTCCTTTTATTATTTCATGAAGGTTTTACTCCAGTTGTTAAATCAACCAGCCGGCCTCAATGGTAAGTCCTTTTTATTTCGAAAATTTTAAATTTAATCCTTTATTGAATTAATCTAGATGTATACGAATTTTTTATTCCAAAAATTGCATAATTTTTTAAAGTTTCATATCAAAGGTTCTTTTCAAATGATATTTAAAAAATATTTCTGTCGAACAATTTCTTAATTTCAGTTGGCTTGAAATTTATAAAGTGTTCTTCAGAAATGTAGTGTAAACTTACGAAAAAGTTATTCGTACATAAATGGAAGTCAATACATATTATTGAAGCAATTAAAGATGGATATATAACTGAATATTGTCCTATAACAAGAAATTATTGGTAGCATAATTTTTAATTTCAATTAACATGTCCTTTTGGACTTGGTGAAATTGTATATATTTCATAGGTACTAAATGGAATAACGGCCTATAGATAGTAAGTGTACACTCCCATTCAAAAGCCGAGCTGTCAGATAAGAAATTATGAAGTTCACTTCCTAAGCAGCTTTTATATCCTCAAAAGTGCTGTTAACTGGTTAAAAAAGTGTAATTATTTGACTGATTTTGTCTTCGATTAAAGGATAAAGCATTGAGTAATCGAACCCGATTACTGTGATTACTTTCTTTACAATTAATGATTAAATTTAAGCTGTCTTTGATTTTAGAAATTGCTAAAGACTCCTAAAAACCATGTAAGCTATAATTTAAATAGTTTTTTATACAAAAAAAATGTCCTTCAAATTGATCATTTTTGTTGACATTCTCAAATTGCCGAACATTTTCAAAAATGACTTTCTTTATGTAAATTGCACGATATTTAGCATTATGAAAGGATTATATTCATGAAAATAATTTTATATGGTAATATATCTATGTCTCTTTACGTTAAAATAAATTATTTACATAACAGAGAGAGAAATAAAAGGCTGGAACTACGTAGTTAACCATTTTTTTACAGCAAATTTATTTTGTATGTGAAATCTCTCTAAAGTTGAATAAAATGTAACTATAATTTTAATTATGATTAACGGGCAACATGTATTCACAAATAAAAAGTAATAATGAAACAAGGGAAGAAAGAATTTTCTGCTCAAAGTACACATTCCTCTCTCTCTGTGTTATTCTTCACATTTCCTATCTCAACAAGAAAGTTCTTTTTTGGAAACAAAAACCGCAAACCACAAAATCGGGGGAAGGGGAGCAGGTGCTTCAGTTGTCAAATTAAAAATAATCTCAAGCAGACGCAGCAGATAAATATAAAACACAGGAAGTTCCAAGCAGAGATAAACATACACTCCACAAAGTCGGCCGTGCATTTTAATGCTGTAATTGTTGAAGGCAGATGCTTGCTTCTGCCTTACAAGTAACACTTCTGGTTTGGATATACGTTTGAAAGTTCTTTTGGTGTTTCAGTTGATTTATTTAGCTCCGATCCACAATGTCTATTTTTCCGGAGATGCAATTTCACAAACCCGGTTACCCATTTGTGACAGTAATCTCGGAGTTATCTGTCATTCGAAAAAAGGACATCTGTGCACAGCGTTCTTTTTTTTCTTTTATTTTTTTACTCGTTTAATGCCTTTTTTCTTTCGAATGCATTCTTTTCCTCCTTTTCTTTCTCCTGGCCGATTCTGCAGACGATACGGACGCTATTCTCCTCCCCTACGGTCAGAAAAAGAAGTGCTACGAGAAGGAAAACAATTCCATTTTGTTGGTTCGCTTGTTCCAAGATTCTTTGTAAAAAATAGGAAAGAAGAAGCAAAGGATAGATATAGATTAGACTTCATTGATTCGAGCACTGCTTAAAATGTTATTGTAGAATAAGAGATCAGGATCGCTTTATTTGATGGTTGTGTTGAAAGTAACTGTCTAATGAGATTTTCAGCAAGTATTATTGCTTAACCCAGGTAGCCCATCCTGTAGCATAATATTGTACAATATTGTGCGATATTATGAAATTAAACAATATTCCACAATAATAAACAATATTCCTCAATATTAAACAATATTCCACAATATTAGACAATCCACAATTTTAAACAATATTCCACAATATTAAACAATATTGCAAATATTGATAAATATTTGTGTGCTACTAGGGAATGCTTGAGTTTAAATTCAACCAAAAGCATTTTTCTGAATCAGCTGCTGAATAAATAATGTCAAAAATTTCTATGAAAAAGGATACTTAACCCCTTAACTGGTTTGTTTTCCTTACTATCTAATAAGATGACACCTTCTATTTGGGGAATATTTTCTTATTTATTTCGATTAAAATAGAAATCCATGGAATACTTGGCTTATCTACGTATTGGAAGTCATTTTGCTATTGAATTATACTTGTTATGAATGATTTATTTTTTGTTTACAACTGTCACAATTCGATAAATCGACGCACGTACGGCATACGGGCAAATCGGTTAAGAGGTTAATGTGTTTTCATTCATATCAATTTCGGTTTCATTATAAAAATTAATTACAGATTTAGTTTGAAGTACACTTTTCTGTCGTATCAATAATTACAGGAACTTTTAACATAAATTGTTTATGTTATCTGTAGTCAATTATGGTATATTAACGTTAGATAAAAAAAAACTGCCTTCATATTTTAATATAAGCTAAAAAAAAATCAAACAAATTTTTTCTTTAAGTATTTTTACTTATTTTATTTAGCAGGTTTTTGTGTATTTTAATCGAGAAAATATCTTCAATATTAAATATTCAAATTGAGATTACTTGCAATAAATCTTTAAATGCATTTTTTATATTTATTATTAATTAGGGAATTCGTTCTCATTTGTGCATTTCTCAGTTTTGAAAACGCATTAGCTTGTTTTTAATGTCTTAATAGTAATGCCAAAAGAGAAAAATTAAAGATATTTTGGAAAAAAATCCTTAAAATTAATAGAGAACTAGTAGCGAATTCAACTAGCAATGAAAATTTTTGGCATAACAAACAAACAAAAAACCTTGATAAATCTGGTGAATAAGAATAATGAGAGATCCGTTATTAAAAAAAAACTTTTAGAAAAGTCATTTGATAAACAATTTATTATTTGTCTTTCAATATTTGGAAACAAATTAATATTAACATAAAATTACAACTTTACGATATATTTTTGATTTTGCGATAACTATTGTTTACTTTCTTCGTGTAATTCGTATTTCGACGAATTCCTCTTGTTAAAATATTGTTTTAATTTAAGGCTTTTCATAGTAAATGTTCTAGTAGTACATCTTACTTATAAAAGTCATTTTTGTTATATGAATGGAATAAACAATATCCCTTCTACAAAGTGAATAACATGATTTGAAATAAATTCTTACACCATATTTTTGAGGGATTGAAAAATTATATTGGCAAAGGTATTTTTTTAAATCAAATAAGATTTATTTTTTCCTTATAACTAATGAAAAGCACTGTTACGCTACTATAAACAAGAATAACCTTTTCGGATTCATGTACTGGATCACATTTTTCCGAAAGGCAGACATATCCTAAAGTTATAAAACAAGAATAAAACAACCTAAGACATCATGTTCAAATTTATAAGCATTTCATTCGTTTGACTGTCATTACTGGTCTGATATCTTGAGTTCTCCCAAGAAAAGAACTTCTGGATCGAATCATTTTCGGCACATGTGAACGAAATACGCAATGCCTCTCATGGAATAGAATGCTTCTGGTTCTACTATAGACTTTGATCCCATCAGTGTCCTGTTCTCTTTTTCGATTTCTGCTTTTGAGCCTTAGGTGTGTGTCAACAAACTTCATTCGTATTCTATTCCATCCTCGAACGAAAACGATGATTTACCATAGAATTCCACGTCAGACACTACTTACTCTGCGTGATATGATGACTGGCTTTAACCGTAACCGCAACAAGGAAATACCCTTCATTCACGTCGAGATCATCATGCGATTGGAAATCCGCAATTCCATCTGTGTCCCCCCCCCAATTACCTTTTCGTCATGGTATGCTCTCGATGGGATGACGTCACGGAGTGGTGTGGGTTGGAGAGTAGGGCTAAGCCAGCTAGTGTTCGATTTATCATGCCTGGGAATTTGAAACGAGGGGTTTTCCCGAATAGGATTTGAAATGTTTTACGTAGCTTTCCCTGAATGTCTTTTTGAAATATGCACGCGGATAGGGATTGGAATAAAAAATTTATTTCGACTTCTCGAAATATGCTTGGATTGGTATCATTGGGAAAAAAATTAATCCAAATAATAAAATTAGATATTTCTTCGGAAAAGTTTGCAGGATCTATTATTTAGGAACGCCTTAAGTTAAGTTCATTAAAAATTTGTTTTGTTCCTTTTTTAATTACGAAATGGAGAAAAAAAATTTCATACACAAAAACATCAATTATGCAAATATCTTAGAAATAATTCAACAAAGTACTTTAAATAATTTTATATTATTTAAATTCCTTATTATTTTATTATTTTTTTTTAACTTTCTTTATTATTTTTTCCTAAAATAGTTTAAATGTCGTAACTTATAATGAAAGCTTAAATATAATAAATGCTTAAAAAAATTTAGTTATTAAATAGAAGTGCAAATGAATGGTCTGATTATTGATGAAAGGCGTTCCTTGTTTGATTATTGATAAATTTATTTGCTTATACACAAATTTTATCTAAATCATACAGCAAAGAAGCTTGGAGTTCATTATAACAGGAGTAATTTATAACATGTACTTATATAGCGGTTTTTAAAATTTTTAATTTGAATTTTCAATTAACATGTCTTTTACAACTTCTCATATTACATCGGAAAAAACAGTGTTCAAATGAAACAATTAGTTAGAAATTCAGAAAATGTGCTCGTTTTTTAACTATCAAATGGAGAAAAAAATGTATCCAAAATTTTGATTTGAGATAGTTAATAATATGTTTCAGAATTTTTTCTTTGTTTATGTATTAAGTTGAAATAATTGCTTTGATTGTTTTCTAATTGCAATATTCTTTTAATTAATTAATAAAAATGTCCAAACTGTTCGATGGGTAAGTCGTAACACTACATCTTACGTATAAGCATAACATAATTCGTAACACTACATATTACAAGATTTATTTTGACATGACTGATCGATATAATAAAACTTTCTGCTTTCAGTTTTAATAAACACTCGCAAAGATTATTTTCCCTATTGATCTTTCTTGAAGAAACTATAATAAAGACTTGATTGTTATAATAATTATTATTAATGTATTTTTAAGCTACTCAGCTATTATAGAAGTAATACGGATGAGAATAAATATGACGGCATAATTTATAAGAAAAGATAACTAGAAGAAAGTATAAGGGAAAAATTTACAAAAAAATCCTTCAAAACAGGAAACAAAATGAAAAAGTTGTGAAGAAGGGGAAAAGTTTTGAAATCTCGTATATATTTTGAAAAATAAGGATGGTTTTGCTTAGTTTGTATGTGACAATTTTGACGATAGAATACATTACAACAAATTACATTAACTTCTCGCTATGAAGTAACGTTGGTTTATATCTGGGCAAACCACGAAGTTTTTAACAGTGGTCAGATGAAGAGGGCAACATTGAACTGACTCTAAACTTTTGCCGCGCCTCTCTAGGAAGCAAACAGGGACAGTTCAATCCGGCAGAAGGAGACAAGCTTTTTATTCTCTCTGACTTTGCATACACTAAATACTTTTACATGGAGGTTTTTGGCGAAATCGGGTTTTGAATCGAGAACACATAGAACTCAAAATCAAGGCATTATATTGAGATCATTAGGGCCTGCAATTTTGAAGAAATGGAATACATACAATATTTGAGTTATTTAATAGTAGATGCAAAATATGTTCGATAAGATATCTATCATTTGTTTCTGTCATCTGAATTTCTAATACAGGCTAACAGGGATATTTCATTTATAGTATTTTATAGCAAATTACTAAGTATTATTTTATTACCACTATGAAAATGTTCATAGGTACCAAATGCTATATGCACCTTTCTTTATTTAATAATAAAATGTTAAAATAATTTTTTATATAAATTATTGCTTTATTATTTCAACTTGCCTAATATTCGAGACAAATTGTATCATCCTACCAAATTTTTGAATAATTATTTCTTGGGATAAATCAACAAAGATATTAAAAATTTCCGATGTATATTACATTGAAGTGCCAAAAAAAAAACTGGCACACATATCTAATATCGTATAGAGCCCCCACGGCGTGGCATGGATTCAACTAATTTGAGAAGATTTTCTGCAGATAGTTCACACCAAGATTCTTGCAGGGCAGTCGACAAAGCCATGGAAGTGCGAAATGGTGCAGATCTCCTAAGGATAGCACATTGCAAATCTTACCAGATATAGTCGATAATGTTCATGTCAAGAGACTTAGGTGGCCAAGAGAGGGAAAGAAATTTAGATGAGTTTCCTCCTCAAGCCCCAAGGTATCTACTGTAGACATGAAGAGGGGCACATTATCCTGTTGGAATTTTCCACGTCGGTCATAATTCATGCAAAACATGAATGCATGTAGAGGGTCAGAAATGATGTTAAAGTACCCCTGACCTCTCATGGTCGAATCGAAACACAGATCAACGGTCCCATTTCATGTCAACTTCACAAGCCACTTAACCTCACAGAGCCTCCCTCAGCTTGAAAAGTTCCTTGTAGGCATAGTAAATCCATAAATTCATGGAGTTTTCTCCACACCCATATACAGCCATCCATCTGATACATTTGGAAACGTGATTCCTCAGACAAGACGACGTTTTTCCTATCATTAAGAGTTAAGTGGCAGGGTCGGTGGGCCTAGGTAAGGTGCAGAGCTTTATGCCGCTGAATTACCAAGGGTAAACGAAAAGATTTGAGACTGCGAAGTCCATATCAACTAGGTTACGTTGCATGGTGCGTACACTGACACTTGTAGACTGGCCTGTATTTAAATCATCAGCAATTTGAGGAAGTATTGAACGTCTATCTCATGCAACAATTCTTTTTATCCGTCGGTGATCCCGTACTACCCTGGCCAGTTTCAAGCCGCACAGCTGTGGGAGATTTAAAGTTTTACCTCCTATTCGTGATACAATCAAGAGTTTTTGGGACGTGAAAATTCAATCTCTCCTAACTCATAATATATATGCTGTGAACTGAATGGCATATTTCGAAAACATGACATGTGACATTCAGAAAAACTAAATTTTCCAAGCCATTCGCTGCAAAAGTCGTATTTTTATATAGGATTAAACATCTCTGGTATTTCTAATTATAACGACTATAATTATTGCTAAAAAATTGTAACCCTTGAAGAGCTAATTTGGGTTTGAATTCAAAATTTAAATTATTAAAATTGAACTAAATCTCAAAATAATTATTGAAATTTCTATTTTTCACAATTTTTTTCTCTTTTTGAATTTATTAAAAAATAATGTTCCGTTTTCCTGTTGTTTTGTCTAGTTTTTCGATAATCAATAAATCTAATTATTAAAAGCGAATGGACATAAGATTGTTATAAAGATATACAAGAAAATTCCCCTGAAATTCGATAAAAACACCATTTCAAATGAAGATTGTTACTAAGCCTCATAAAAATTAATGAGAATTACTTTCTCATACATTTAGCTAAGTCATACAGTTTCCTCGATTAGTGAGCAAACAATTTAAAAAATTGAACCTCCCCAATTATTAACATACTTTAGAATTTCAAGACAGTTTTTTAGGAGAATCTAGATAAAAACTTCCTTTGAGAAAGTACAATTTTTTTTTGTTTACTGCATTTTACTATTCCTGAAATGTAACTTTTACATAATATATCTCGAAAAAAATGTAAGCATTCTGAAAGTTTTACAAAAATATTATTTTTTTATTTGTATGGATTGCATGATTGGGACCAAGAATCCGATTTATCACCCCGGTTAATAAAAAAAAGAAAAGAAAAATTCAAACACATTTTAATGTTCTTATGATTTCATTATTTTAACCCTAAAAATGTAAATTAAAAGTAAGGGTTTTTGTTTTTAAACAGGGGGAAGGAAAACATCATAATGATTATACGAACGAAATGAACTTTTTAATTCAAATTTCCATCGTACAAAATATTTATCAAAAGAAATGCAGCAAAATAAAAATAAAAAAGTATTCACATTTGAGAACAAACCATCAAATTTTCTAGCTTTACGAATTTCAAATGACTCGTCATGAACAGAGAGCATCACGCATTCAGTAATGTCTACCTAATTTACCAGACCCATTCAGAACGGAAACTCACACACAGAATGTAATAACAATAAAATGAAAAAAGGTAATACAAAACTTACGTTGCATGTCTCCCCCCTCCCTAGATATACATCTAAACGCAACAACAAGGCCAAAAATAAAACACTTTGCACGTGACCACAATCCTAAAATTTGTAGAAAAGGCAAGAAAAGGGCTTCAGCATTTTTTTCTTTTTGCATTTTTTCTCCTCTCCCTTCAAGTCAGAAATGTAAAACTTCGAGGTTAAGTGTGTTCCATCTACAAAATACTTCTCTTCCCCCGCCATATCACTATGATTCAAACTGGTCACGTACGAACTGGCTTTTAAGGACAAAGAGTGTTTTTTTTTGTCTCTCTCCACCCCTGCCTTTCCTCCGTTTAGAAGTGGGGTTGTGGGGTAGGCGGCCTAGGTCCATTATTGACACCCATCCAAGTTTTACTGACCTCTTCTACGATGGCGAATACAGACCCCTCTCCCAACTCCCCATCTTTCTAACTGAACTTGTATTCATGGAAGAAAGATAATAGGATCTTCAGTAAGAGAGAGCAACAAAAAAAAAAAGAGAAATAATTAGTTTTTCTTCTGTGGACGATACAAATGTCATATCTGTAGAATAGTCTCTTATGATATGACTGTCGTGAGAAAATAGTTAGATTATCACTTCTTCATATAATTAAGCTCTTCTTTATAATCTTCTAATGTATCCAGATTGTGATAAATGGATTTTCTGTATATGTGGCGGGAAAGAACCTCTCCACAGTAGATCAAGAATATTTCCTACAGGTTTAAAATACACTCCCTGTCAGCAGTTATCTGAAAAAGAATAATTGCACTAATTTTCTTCGTAAAATCTTCAATTTAAACATAAATTTTATCCACCCAATTGGATGTTGCATGAAACTACAGTATATATAAATACATAGAAATTATAAATACATAAATAATTTTATGCATAGCTATATATTATTGCGGATATATTTTTTCTGTAGTTAATTGGATATGTTAAACAATATTTTGATTCTTACCATTTTGTAGTTTACTGTTTTCCCCACTTTCTTTCCCTTAATAATAATGTGACCATTATTCTCACAGCATATGTCATTTATATCAAGTTTACCTAAATAGTTCCATCTTCTTTAGGAGCATATGGTGTCCAATGTCGAATTAGTCAGAGTTCGGATTTTCATCTGCAACCTCTGCTTTTTGTTTTTCTCCCCTGGTGATAAACAAATAACTCTTCGTGAAAAATTTTCGGAATTTTGCGTGCACTCAGTTTTTATTGGATATCAAAACACCAACATGTTAGCGGTTATTTTCGACTGAGCTGGTATTTCATTCGAACGTTAGCCATCAGAATACTTCATATATATATTCGTCTTATGCCAAAAAATAAATATTGAAATAAATCTTTATCACATCGTATATTTCCATTCAAAAATTTTGATACTTAAATTACAATATGTAATAACATTATATATATATATATATATATATATATATATATATATATATATA
>JAOUZG010043906.1:3478474-3516930 GCA_026289955.1 Argiope argentata | reverse complement strand
TAATTTAGACAATTATAAGCATACGTTTTAATTTAGACAATTATAAGCATAATCAACTATTTTTAATTTCTCTTTTTAGCTATGAATCTCTTAATTTCAAAATTAAGAAACACAAGAAAAAAAAAGTGTGAATGAAACTATTCACAAGGCAATTAGTCCAAAATCTAGATGTATGGAAAACATATAATATTTGAGATGTTAATACCGACTGTTGTACTACACTTCACTCAAATTTGGTGATATATTGGTTGGAAGAGAGGTTATGATTTAGGTGCGAAAGGAGAGAGCATCCCCCCTTTTCACCAAGGATATTTAGCGCCAAATATGGCAACCCGATGTTGCCGTTGGAGGATATCTTCCTCTGGGAGATAAGACGCAAGAGATCGGGGAGTTGGCGATTTTGGAAAGTGCGCCAAGGGGGTGATGTTATCTGTAGATCAACCTTGATTTCTTTCTGGAATCATATTTGCCATGGCACCGAAAATATAAATAGCGCAATTAAAAAAACACGATTAGAGCAGGCAAGCAGTTGAGTTGTGCTCAAACAAGTTTTTGAGCAGGTTCTCTCTAAGCACTTTCTGTTGTTACCATTTTTTAGAAACGATTCGCCCTTTCTGACAGTTTTTAGAGAGCTCTAAGTATGCCGTTTTGTGCATACTTAGTCTGTGTTTTGTTTCTATGAACTCATACTTATATGTAGAATAAAGCGTCTTTATCCCTTATTAAAGCCTAAGGAACCCTTTTCATCACACATTTACCCCTTAAATTTGGGAATTATCGTTGCTCACACAACAAATATATTCTTTGAAGAAGTTCTATATTCGCAAGCAATGCTACATATTGCTTTATCCTTCTGTTGGTATCCTTATTTCATTGATACCCGATAAGTCTGACTTAAAAACCTTTCATTATTCACTCGCATTTGAGTTTTAAAAAATTCTTTTTCAGTAACAATATACTTCCACTTGCTCTTAACTTTTTCTACACATATCCCCAAATTATACGTACCATAATTTATGGAAACTCTGCTGTAGAAGATAATATCTAAACATCGTTTTGGCAGTCTTTGAAGTTACTTTATTCTTCATTTATTAGCCCTCATAGCCATTATCATGCATTTACTGGCTCGTTAACATATAGTTATCTGAATTTCTTACAGACTGCCGCTACAGGGAAGGAAGATTTGATGAATAATTATACGTGTTTTGCACAAATTATGACAAAATAATTTGTGATACAAGAAGAGTCCTCTTAGGGAAAAGATATTCATAGGATTTTTTTCCAAAAAAAATTAAATTATTTAATAAAATTAGGCACTTACGTATTATACAGTCCAACTTCATAGCCAAATTTGAAGTCGTCGCCAATGAGTTTCTAAACCACAAATTATGACAATCCGGCAAAGGTGTAATCCGTTCATCTTTATCACCAAATTTAAATCCGTAAAACTTACATATTATTATACGATTTTTATCACCAGATTTGAAAGCATCGCCAATGAGTTGCTAAACCACCAATAATGGCAGAAAAACGCCATTATTTAAAAAATTGTTCAAACTTTAACTGTCACCCGCCATTTTGTTGGTTTCATTGTCGTCTATGATTTACCGCCAAATTTAAATCCAACGCAAATGAGTTACTAAACCTTTGGCGATCGATGGCGAAGACATTATAATATGTAAGTACCAAATATTGTAACATTTACGAAAAAAACTAAAGGAGGAAAATCACCTCTACGCTATTTTTCTAAACACTCAGAATGTAAACAATGTTCCATAGCCGTAAACCCCAGTTTCATTTGAATGATGTAAAAAGCAAAAAAAGAATAAAGAAATATTTTTCAGATAACATTTAAAAATATTGTATTCATTTTTGTTTAAGTTCTAATAGTTTATCTTTAGTATTATTCTATAACATCTAAACGAAGTAAGTACTCATTAAATAGAAGTTTAGGTTTTTCTTATAATATTTTTTCAACCGTTATTATAATGATATTTAACAATTTAGCACTAATATTTTAGTATATTAATTATTACACGATTTCCAAAATATACATTGCTTTTCCAAAATAAATTCCAGTGTTGTTTACAAAGGAAAAAAACAAAAGAAAAATTGGGTACTTACGTATTAGACCGTCTTCGCCAACGGTTTAGTAATACATTGGCGACGGATTTAAATTTGACGATAAAGATCAACAGATTTCACCATTGCTGGATTGACATAATTGGTGGTTTAGAAACTCATTGGCGACGACTTCAAATTTTGCGATAAAGTTGGACGGTTTAATACGTAAGTACCGAAAATGGATTCCCTATCTTTGACCACGCAAGAAAATTCAAACGCGAGGAAGACAAATTTTAATTGTTAAGGGAAAAAGAAAGGAATTGAGCGCAGAATTTAGAATAATACACAAATTAATACTTAAATCTATATACAAAATAATAACAGAATTTAGAATATCACATTTAAGTACTAATAACACATTAAGTAATAACACATGGCAGTAACTCATAATTTCAATAACCTTAAAAATGTATTACACCGAAGAGAAATTACAGGAATCAATAGAAAATAGAGTTACACTCATAATTCTGACATTAATAATACACATTTCAGAAACATCCACAAACCCAAACAACAGTTAACAGCAGCTTGAAAAGTTTTCATGTGCTTTTAGAATGAGAAAAAAAAACGCATTGTAGCATTGAATTGAATTCAAATATGAAGTCCAGGACTTTTTCATATCTCTCTACTTGAATTTTTCATATCTCTAGCAGGGGATATCGATTTTGTTTTTTAATAAAAAAGAAAATGCAATAATGTAGAGATAGAGAACATCACAAAACTGTTTTTACATTGAAAAAAGTTCGAACAAATTCATAATTAAAAAGTACTGTATTGCAGTTTCCTTTTATTTTTTACATTTTGGGGATATTTAAAAATCGTGTGTGCTGTATTCTTTCTTGCTTTATATTATATATTTTTTGTAGTTGTAAAGCTTGTAGCTATAAGGAAACAATAAGAAGAGTTTGAAAAAAATATGCTTTTTTTTCATTATAACTGTGGAAAATAAATTTGTAAAATTATGAATTAGTAAATTTATCCCAGTAAAATCTACTGTAAAATCTGTGCTAAAAAGTTCAAAAAATTGAATTTAAAGCTTTGTAAAATCATTCTGCAAAGCAACCTTAATACTGTAAAAGGTGTATGTCAAGTAACCAAGAAACATTTTTATTTTTTGTGAAACTATAAAATTTAACAAATGTTGCAAGCAATTTAAAACACCTGGCACTAAAATTCTTGCAATGTGTTAAGGTTATCTCTTAACATAACAAAAATTGATCCGAACACGAATAAGATCCAAGCACTATAGTTCATGCATATGTATTGTATGAGTTTCAATTTGGAACAAATGCTGTGAAAGGGGCTCAAAAAGAGACAAGTTTTCTGAGGAGGTTCTGTCATCAGTTGCACCGTCTAAAGGGGATCTGGGAAATTTTCTTCTGGTGATGAGTCGCTTAAAAAAGTGCCTTGAGAAGTTCAGCCATATGTCATCAGTGATGATTAATTAGTACTGCAAACGGATGAGATTCCTCTCATATTTGTCAAATATTTTCTTAAAGGTTCTCCATGAACTGTCAGTTTACAATTGCATAGCCATGGAAAAGTTTGCTATATCAGCAAATGAATACCTCATCAATTGACACCTGCCAATAAATTAGGGGGACTGAGTATTTGTTTTCTATTGCTTCATTAACATCAAATGGACCATTAATTAACCTGTTATAAGAAATGGTTCTTCAACAGCAATCATAAAAATCGCATTCGGTTGCCATCCGAACATGTTGTGCTACACAACAGGCAACTCCATATTCATCAATGGATGGTTTTATTGTACGTATAACGTAACGTAACGCCATCCTGTGTCCCCGGGGCCTATTACACTAAGTTATCCAACCAGTTGGATGAGCAAAAGATGAGAGAGAGAAAGGAAAGGAAAAATTTGTTAAAGGAGACCATACAGCATTCAGGGATTTCCAGAAAGAATGCCATCGGTGTCGAATCTTACACGAATCTATTCAATTTTTTGCTGAAATTATAATTGGATAGAGGGGACAAGAATATTGAAACAAGTGGTGACTATGGGTTGAACTTACAAGGGAATTAGATAACCAACTGAAAAGGGGGGAGTATTTTCAAATTAAATTGTAAACATATGTATGGCATACAAACAGTCACTATAGAGTCTGAAATATGTAGTGTTCATCTGGTATTGTACGTATAGTGGATGTAAATGTAATTGTTCAGTCTGAACTTTTACTCTCTGATCAGACTATATTGCTGGTAATGTCTACAATGACCAACATTGTCGAATTCATCAGTTACTTTTGAAAAATAGCAGGCTGTAGAGAACTATAGCGGGTTTCCTTACCAAGACGTTAATGCTATGTCATGTCGAGTTACGTCTGACACATTGAAGACTCTTGGATGGAAACCTTTTTTTTTTCTCTGAAACCGAGTTAGAAAACATTTTTAACTCACAAGATCATGACTTCTATGAAAATGAAATTTAAAACTTGTTTCTCATAGGGAAAATGTTATTGAATGTTGTTATTTTGACGATTAAATTATGTTAGTTCATATATGTATTATCCTGTCAGAACATGATATTGTTTTGGGAATAAGGATTTCTGGCGCCCACAAACATCCATAGGGGAAAAATAAACATTTTAATCAGTAGGCGAAAAATAAGCATTTTATTATCTGCTCAAGCATCTGAAAACACCAGCTTTTAATATTGTGTTGTCACTGCATTTACAAAAGTTCTGATTTTAAAAATAAAAATTTAATTACTGCAGCAAATAAGACATAGAAAAATGCCATTTTGTGCACGAGATTATATGAAATGAAATAAATGGGAAATGGGGTATTTTTTTTAAACAATAAATGTGAGACAGAGTTTTTTTAATCGTTTGCAATACTAAAGTGACTCATTCAATGAAACAATCAAAATGAATAAAAATACAATTTAACATGCACGAGCACGTGGTGCTTGGCCATTCAAAAAATGATGGTTCTGATATGATACATTGAAATATGCATAGCAGATTTCCAATTAATTTTGTATTTTTCTTGTGAGCAAAACAGGAATATTTTTAACTTAATCTTTGATCAATTTATGTTTTTTAATAGTAGCTCCTGGATGGAGCTATGGTTACTACTCTCGTAGCAGCTTTGGAAACTAAGATCTATTTAACATGCTATAAAAACTGTTTTGGAGTTTTGGTTCGTTATTTTTAAAAATTTACAAAACTAATATCCTAAAACACTTAAAATTATCGAACTTTTAATTTGAAGATAAGATTGTTGAAATATATACGCTGCAATCATTTTAAAGTTACATAACTTCAAACATGTTTACGAATGAAATTGTATTCTTATACAGGACGGTGCACACCAACTACGCCACTGTACCCCTTATGGAGATTTCCGTCATAAGTATGCAAAGAGAAAACCACAGAGAGCGCAAATCCGCATTAGAAATTCTCCACTTTTTCACCGCCAAATGGAAATGACTTAAGAGACCAGGAAAAGGAGGAAGGGGATGCAAAAAATCCTCTCGGAATATGCTGACAGGGCTTATATTTGCGCCAAAGTAGGCACTGTGTAGCCAGGTTTTAAACCTAAGCCGCTTTTTTTAATGCAGCATTT
Source organism: Argiope argentata (assembly GCA_026289955.1). NCBI lineage: Eukaryota > Metazoa > Arthropoda > Arachnida > Araneae > Araneidae > Argiope > Argiope argentata. The sequence goes on along the minus strand of JAOUZG010043906.1, from coordinate 3,511,218 downwards.
CTTTATTCCAATAACGTGTTTTTTTTTACCTTCCTCCGCTTGCAACTGGCTTCACTGCATGTACTTTGGATACATCACTATCTCACCTTTCTATAAGTTTTGGTTAAAAGTTTTCTCAAAGAATCTTCTCGAAGTTTTCTTTTCGGTAATTTTTTCCCACTCTTTCTCCAGGACGCATATCTTGTAATGGAAGAAGGTTTTCTTTTATTTTTGCATTTACGCTTACTAACTTTCGACTTAAAGGAACGTCCTTCTTAAGTACGTTACTTTGCGTATGTATTTTTTTTGTGTGTGTTCTCCCACTGTGCCTAAAAAACGTTAGAAAGCTGTATCTTTGTTTTCTTCAACAGCTTTATTCTTTACTTCTTTGATAAGATTTACTTCTGGAATCCTCTTAGAACTTGATTTATGTTCTTATTTCCAAAGATGATGAACAAACATAATTTCACTTTGAATTTACGTGCAGTTAGAGTGGTGTAATTATAAGTATGCATTTGATAAAAACTCCCCCTGAATGCCACAAAGTAATTTCTCGCAATCCTTCTTAAGCAGTATCAGTATAAGATAACAACTTTTCTTCATATGCGATGAGATTTTTTTATTTATTATTTATATCACTTCTGATCAATTTTATTATTTACATCAATTTATTCAACATGAATTTAAAAAAATAGACATGACAATAGGCTAAACAAGTAATATAAAAAATATTTTAATGAATTCGTACTGTGATATTATAATTTGTTTTATTTTAGTTACGTTTTATTAAATAATTGCAATTGTTGTTCTCGTTCTCCGCTTTACAACGGAAGCAGGGGTGCAGTGCTTTCTGAGGGTTTGGACCCCTGAGCACCCGAATAACGATCACCTTTGACTCAGTGCCCCCAGTGGTATGACTCTTGACATGGAGAACATTGCGACCAGGTTCGAACTCGCAGCACAAGGGATGCGAATATAGCGCTTTTCCAACCAAGCTATCCAGACTACTACTACTAGAGCAATTACTATAAAGAACTTCTATAAATGCGCGAAAATTAAATTTTAATTAATTAATAAAAATTAATGAGTTAATATTCGAAAAAACTGTATTAACATCAACTGTCATCCACTACAGGTTTTAAAAAATTTGACTGAACTTGATTGGATGGATAAAGTATTTTATTAACGATTGAAAATTTTAAGATAAATATAGGGAGAGTGTGAGCTAATAGCAAGAACTGAAAAGCAAATTTTAAAAATCCTGTCTTTTTTGTACTAATTTAAAAAATATCTTTTATTACTCTATTTATTTTAATCTTGTGACCAGTTCTTCCTTAATTTTTTTAACCTTATATGATAAAAGAATCGATATATATACATACATATATATATATATATATATATATATAATACGTCATCTTTCTATGGACTTCTAAACGATAATTTTTAATGCAGAATCACTGACCGAACTTCTTTTATCTTGTTTATTGCAATAAGAATAAATTATTCACATATTATTTTTGAATTATCATGTTTACATGAGCTTTCACAAAGAATAAAATATACACTTTTTAGTGAATGGAATCCAAAATTACGAACACATTAAAGAGTTTATAATATAGCAAATTTTCTAAAATTATATCATTTTTACTTAGTTAACATGCCGGCGGATTTTGTTTTATATTGATATGAATGCATACAGTTTTTATAATAAAATCCCATTTCAGGCTTAGTTTATGTAGCGTTTCTTTTTATTATATGATCATGTGCAAATTAAAAGACATAAAAATAGACTTCCACTAGTGGAGTTTCTCCAAACTCTAATAGATATCCACAGCTCGAGAAGACAGAATAAAGATGCCGCATCAAATTTCTTCTGTTTAGCTTGTTACTCTTTAATAAAAAATTTCTATGTTTACCACAAATCCAATATATTTATATAAATATGTTTTGAGGCCTCAGTGAAGACTTAAACAAAAAAATTATGAAAATTTCGAAGTTAATTTTTTTTCATTTCAAATAATTACACTTTAAATATTTCTTTCAAAAAAATGCTTTACTTCTTGAATGTCTTAGGGAGGAAAATATTCCTGTTAAAACAAATTATATTTATCTAAATAAGTAAAAAAGCAACTAATGACAGAAAAAGTACTTTAAAATCAATAATTCAAAAATCCAAAATATATTTTTATAGTGATAAATTTCATAACCATTTACTATTCCAAAAAGCGTGCGTGCGATATCTCAAAAAACCACATGATTTATTGAATACAAAGACTAATTTATATTTTAATAGGTACTGATAAATATACAACGCCAAAAAATATCAAGCAGTTTATAAAATAGGAAAATATTTGCATAGTCTTAACGATTGTCTGTAATCATTTTTTAATGTCACATATGGTTTTCAAAGCTTCTGAGCCCTGTTGCTTTATCTTTTACCTGTTTTTATTTATTATGTTATTTCTTTTATTATCTGTTCCTCTTCTCAAATATAATGCATTATGTTAGAAGCATAGTTTAAGTGAATCAAGCTTAGTTAATCAAATAATTACAATAGAATAGGATCCTTTCGTTTTAATTTGGAAAATTATACAGTTTCCTTTCTTTTGTTTCCAGGCAAACACAATTCTTATTGGAAATTAAAACATACTTTCATATTCATTGTAAATATGCTTGTATTATACTTATTGTTTGTTTAATATAGGTGTAATTCAAAGAGAACAGAATTTCTAAAACAGATGTTCCGGAATTCGGAAATGGGATTCAATAGTGAAATGTTGGGTATAAGAAACAGATTCAGTAATGGCTTTAGTTTGTGATTTGTCACACGAATGTCTTAGTGAAGATATTATTATAGAATAATGGGTCATTTTTATGAAAATTTATGGAAAAAGGAAAATTATATGGAAACAAAATTAGAAATATTCAAAAAATTGCCAAAATAGCACATCCAGGTAAAAAATTGCTAGAAGTTAGGAATATTATCATGATAAAGAAAAACAAATAATTATTTTTTTAAACCCTTTATTTTTAATTCTCAAAGTATACAAAGTTCCACAAATTTAATACGAAAGTTTAATTCTCCCTTGAAACCAGTATCATAACGGGTATAAAAACAAAAATAATTAATATTCATAAAGATAAAAAATTTGCATTGATTGAGTCTGTGTGAAGAAGAGAAATAGGCTCCAGAAATAGAAGTGTATATATTATTACTAATAATAGTAGTAGTAATTCTCACGCAAGAGTGTTTAGAAAAAGATGCAGACTTTTTCTATCAAAACGCATATTAAATATGCGCAACTCAACCTACAAAAATTCACAGCGAATTATCTCTACTTAATCCACCTGACAGTGAGAGAAGACTCCCTCTCAAGCTTAGCCACTCAACGTAGCTTTCACCGAACTCAATTGAACTGCCCGCCTTAAGGCGAGCCTTAAATAATGTCCCACTGAGGTGCCCCATGAGGTGACTAGAAACGTCGCTTTTCTACCAGGTAAGTCTGGAATTTTCTCCACTATTCTATAAGAACAAATAATTTCTTAAGGTGATCAGAGACCTTTAAAATGACTTTTTGCAATGTTCACCTTATCAAATTGAAATTTCATAGGCTTTAAGATTAACACTATGGGAGAGAACACATTTTTTTAAGCATTATATTAATGCATTTATGAGTTTGGGGGTGAAAAATAATATAATATTAGCAATAAATAACGTTAATGAAAAATGTCCCAGACTCTCCAAATTTGTTCTAAAGCATTCCAACTTTTATTACTATTTATTCTAAACCTTTTGAAACAAAAGTTATGATTAATCTTGAAGTTTGAGTACGAAATATCAAAATTAATCAACGTAATAATTCAAAACTACTTAAACTTTTTTTAAAAAAATCAGTAGTTTTGAGTTATTACGTTGATTGTAAACATTTACAATATTTACACGAGGAAAATATTACATAACAGTTCAGAAATATTAACATCTAATTTACACAAAATCCATAACAATATTTTTGATTGCATTGCATTAGGTATTTAATCTTAAAAGAGGATATATTTGTGATTAAATGTCTTGAAAATTGATTGCATGCTTATTGGAATAAAATATGATAACATGTTTTCGACAATGCCTACATCTAATTTTCTTTTCTTTTCTTTTTTTTTTTTGTTTATTAGTAGCAAACTCAAATATCCTAGCATCTTAATACACATATGCTTAGGCAGCAATTTTTTTAAATAATATGTCTTGAAATTGAGTTTCCAAAACTTTATATTCGATAGTTCCATAAGTAATTTAGAATATTTGATACTATAATACTCAGTGATATATATATATTTCCTTAACCCTAAATTGCAATTATATTGTTTCCAGTAATATTTCGAATCAAATGGTTATTTTTTAAAGCAATTATGGGAGAGATGGTTCGGAAAATAAAGCTTTAAATAAAATCAAGAAAAGAAAGCAGATAATTCAATGGTGCGTGTCAAAGATTTTCTTTTAACTCCTGAATAGTGCTAATTTGAACTTTTCGATCGATAGAGTATACAATGAATTTAATGATTGGTTAAATCGAAAAGTTGCTTTATCGAAAATAATGGCTATAATCAGAAAAAGAAAAAGACGAATGTAAGTGGATGAGGGGATAATGATAACTTTTTCATTAATAATTAACAATGTTTAGGAAGAATCCTTTTTTGATTAAATTAAATATGTTGCTATTATTTGCTGTTAAATTTACTATTAATGTTTTTATAATGTATTTTTAACTAGTACTACACGTACAGCCTTGCCCGTGGCATAGCATAGAAGGAAAAAATTAACTTTAAACTGAAGTTTATTCTCTACCGGATATGGCATATGAATGTTCACAACATCAAACAAACGTAAAAAAATATTTAGAACTTATCAAAAATGACTACAAGACAATTTGTTATAATATACATTCTGAAGCATTTAGACTATTATTAAAATAAAAATATGATCGATCCATAGACAAACTATTTCGCTCATCAGGAAATTCACCGTCACCGCAATTCAGTTGCAGTGTAAATAAAGAAAGAAAGGCTATTTCGCTCATCAAAAGACTTCTTTCCTAAGTGTGAAACTTATTTATCTGATATTCACTAACAGAACGTATCCTTCCTCTTCATTTTCCTTATCACGTAACAAAAGCATCTTTTTGACATTTAATGTGTTTGGGCCAAGGTTGTATTTCCTTATTTTGCGCATAATGATATTTGAATCGTTGCTTAAAATCAGACTTAAACAAAGAAATTTATCGCATATGCATACCACAGCTCTTGCTATTTGCGCATTCGCAGTTTGAGGTTTTCGCGCCTGCGTCGATAGGTTAAAATTGTAATTATAAAACACACCATTTAACTTTGATATGAATTTAATTTACTAAAGCTTTTTTTAATAAATTCTCTACAAAATGGTGTAAATATCCCTAGTATCCGTTAACTATTTCTCACATTTTAGTGGTTCCAACATAAAGATGCCTTCATTTCACTTCATTTTATACTTTGTATAGATTATTATTTTCTTTGGGACACTTTTATATCAATTTGTATTCCGGTCTATTAAATACCTTTGTGTCTTCCTCGTGACTTGGGAGTCCCGGGTTCGAGTCCCGGTTCGGGCATGGCTGTTCTTCTGTGTGCTATTTGTGAGATGTGTGAATGTGTCCCCCTGTAAAAAGGGGTTGTGCAAGTGAATATCGTGAGTGTGTAGCTAAGTCGTACTCTTGGCCCTAGTTGGTGCTACTTCAAAAACAAGAGACACTCCTTTCGGCTTAAATCTGCTGTTGTATCAGCGGAGGTCTTGTTCAATATGGCAAGTGCCATAAGTAACAACAGCAACAAATACTTTTTTTAAATTTCATTTTAAAATATAAAGAGTCTTAAGAAAATTGCTGATAGTTGCTGACATAGAAGATCCAAATCTTACACATTCTAAGAAAATTTTACATTTCTGAAAAAAAAAATCTGCTTAACCGTTATCAAATCCTTTCATAATTCCTATTACGACCATATTTGCATATGGCAATCTATTCCTATTTTTTCCTCAGACTATTTTATAAAAACAAACTCAAAACCAGTAATCAAAATTTCCTGATTTGAAGTTAAAAATTCCAGTGTCGCCGTGGACCTTAAGATAAATAGAGACCTTCTGCGTGTTTTCCCAATTTCTAAATTAAAACGTGTACACATCGCGGACCAACACAGATAATGAAGCAGCGACGGCTTAAATGAACGTCACTTCTCAGCTGCAATAAATTAGTCTCTAAATATTTTTCTCAGCTGCTTCCCTCGAAACGCGAATAAAATACTCACCCTAATGAGTTCTCTTAATCTAAGTGCGGGCATTAATCCATCTCCCAACAGAAAACCACTTATTCTTGAAAGAGCCCTAAATGCAAAATTCGTTTGAAAAGTGATTTGGGCTCAACTTTGGGCAATTATTCTCGAATAAAAGCACCTGAATGGGGTAGAGCCAACCACCAAAAAGAATTATATATTCCTCTTAAAATTCGTCAGATTGCTGCACAGAAAAGTCTTCAGTGCGGCTTTTATGTAATGCTCTCTCCCTTCTCCCAACAATTAATTCAATGCCGAATAGTTCGAGTAGCTACCGTGCTGCGTCAAAGTCGTCAGGAATAATTATTTAGCTACATTCAGTCAATAACATCTGATGCTTTTCCCCCATTTCGATCTGCAATGTTCGTAATTTCTGGCGAACTGCAGCGTTAGAGAGAGAACGAGAGAGAGAGAGGAAGACGTCTGCCTAGCAAACTGCATATCAAGTTCCTGAATTAATAAGTGTCCACTGCTCTGATTGAATTTCGAAGTTTCTCTCCCCCCCCCTCTCCTCCAGGTACATCGGCGAAATATCGGTTCGCAGTTCGCCCTCTGTTCGGGAAGATACAAATTTAAATGAGCGTTGATGAACTGAGATCGTGTCCGAAAAGTGGCATTTTGGAAATGAGATTTCGCGAAGGGCGTTCGTGATGCTGGACTTTTCGCGGAAATATTATTCCGTGTAAATTTAAAGGGGGTTCCAGCATCAATCATTCGCCCTCGGAAATCAAAGCAGTCAGGAAGTCATTTTGACTGTAAGGAAAAAGTAATCATTGTGTACATCTTATACCGTTAAACGGACAACCCTTGTATACATAGATTTGTTTCGTGTGTATCTGGGAAACAATTTTAACGATTTGGATCAAATTTTATATTTTATTTTTTAAGTTCATCTATATAGGAGATTTTCCTCATTAAAAAAAGGATTTTTTCAACACATTTTTTGGAACTAATTCTTAGTAAAGTATATTTAATTTCTATTCCAAAGAGGGGACGAGGCAATATAATGTTCAGAACATCATGAATGATCCACGTGTTGTGGTTTGATTCTCGCTTTTTGATTTATTTTGTTATTTATATATAATATTAATGCTTTTTAAATTTAACTATGTTATCGTCTTTCATGAAAAGATACAATTTTACACACACAAACTCCAATTTTGTATTACTTTTTTATCTGTTCTCATGCCGATAGTATCATATAGCGCCCTCTCTAGCCCTATTTCACAATGATGAAAAGGATTGAAAATTCAAAAATATGAATGATAGATAAACTGTGAAATTAATATCATTGTAATATAGCTGACAGTTATTAAATTAAGTGCATAAATGCCCTTTTTTTATTTAAAGGACCAGTTCATACAAAGGTAAGATTGAAAAAGATTCATATGTAATCCATATGTAATTAGTAATATTTTCTCTGAGAAAATACGATTTCACACACACACACACACAAAAATCTTGGGCATTTAGATATTTGTTTAATCATGTCAGAACATGAGATTGTTTTGGGAATGATGTTTACTGGCGTCAACAAATATCTGTCGGCGAAAAAAAAAACATTTTAATTCGTAGCCGAAAAATAAAAAAAATTATAATCTGCACGAGCTTATCTAAAAATCAGCTTTTAATAACGCGCTGATATTGCATTTACAAAAGCTCTAATTAAAAATAACTAAGAAGGTAGTAAAATAAATAGTTTCTTCTAGAAAAAATACCTGTAATAAAGTCATAATTTGCAAGAAATATTCGAAATCTAGAACTTGAGAGTAACTTAAAAAATCTAGAACTTTAATGCATCTCACGTAATCAGAGGATTCTTGTAGGGTCTCTAGACCGACCCTTTTAACCTTGGATACATGTACTTATTATCATGTCAGAATATGATGTTGCTTTTGGGAAATGAGGTTTTTGGCGTCAACAAAAATCTATAGGCGAAAAATTGAAATTTTATTATCTGCGTAAGCATATCAAAAAATCAGCTTTTAATAACGCATTGCCCTTGCAGTTACAAAAACTCTGATTAAAAACAAATAAGTTAATTACTACAGCAAATAAAAACTAGAAAAATGTCATTTTGAGAGCACGTGATTATACGAAATGAAATAAATAGGAAATGTGATATTTTTTTAAACAATAAATGCGAGATAAAGTTTTTTTGGATCACTTGCAATACTAAAGTAACTCATTCAAAGAGGCGATGAAAAATGAATAAAAAATATAATTTAACTCGCACGATCACGCGGTGCTTGGCCGTTCAAGAAATGATGTTCTGACATGATACATTGAAATATGCATAGCAGTTTTCCCTTTAATTTTTATTTAAGTTTGTTTTTATTTTTGTATCACGTAAAAAATGATAAAATGGAGCTTTTCTTCATCGTAAATTATAATGTTTGCAAAATTAAGTATAATCGCGAACAAAATATGAAAAATGATTCTCAAGTTCCCGTGATTTAAATTTACTTACAGACATAACTGTCTGTAAAATATGTTAAGTTTCATTATATTTCTGGCTGATAACTGCATTGCCAATTCGTCTTTTGGGTTACTTTTTTACATTATATATTTCTTTGAATTATATTTCCAGCCAAAAGGTGTAAGAATTTGCCTTAAATAAAAATCAAGAATTATGAAGTATGAAATGTTTGAACAAATTTATGAAAAGATTTCTATGTGAACATAATTTCGGAAAATCTCTGACTTTTCAATCAATAAAAGAAATTATTATCGATTATGGCCGATTTATTATAATCTTATTTATTATTCGTTGGGCTAAACTTCTGGTTTTATTCAAATGAAAAGTATATATTATAAAATTTAGTTTTATTAAAATAATAATAAATCTCATCATTAAGCAACAATTTTTAGCATTAAAACTTTTTTAAGGGTGCATGTTATTAGTATGATTAATGTTAACAAATTATATATTTTTTTTCTTTAACACAAAGCAAAAATAAGGATGTGACACCTACCTACAAGATAAGCATTTTTATTTATTAGAAATTCATTACATTATTTATCTGCTAAATTATTATCCATCGAAAATATATATATATAATGAAGGACAATCAAAATTCGAAACGAATGTCTAGCTCACTCATTCTCGTCTCATTTCATTTCCCAAAATATTTTTCCATTCCGAATTCCAAAGTAATATCTTTCCCTCGAGTCGCCCTTCAATTTATTATTTTTTCAGCAGTTTCTTTTCTTTTTTTTTCTTTCCGATTCTTGCCGCATGCAACGCAGCGTTAATGACGAAGCATCAGCATATAACAAACTTAAGTCTGCACCATCATGTCAGTGCGCGATCCATTTGTGAGAAAAGCGATTCAAAATCAAATCAAAATCTGGAGGATATAAAGCTGGCGAGAGGGGAGGGCACAGATGAGGAGAGAAGGGGGGTGGACTGAAAATTGGAGGAAATGGAGAACGTTACGAAAGAGAATTATTCTCTCGTCAGGGCTAAAAGGCTGTATCGAAGCGGCCAATCATAAGTGAGGATTGATGGTCCTTTTAGGCGAGAGGCTTAATTCGAGAACAGTCATCGTTTGTTTAATGCAAACGATTTTCTACCGTAGACTCTATATGGGGGTGCGTTTATTTGCATGGGTTTCTAAACTTATCCTTCCTTGCTAAGCCTATTAAAAATCGAAGTGCTTTATCAGCCTATTAATGGCCTTTTGAGAATTAGCGATATTAAGGGTGGCCGCTCTCTCAGCTGCTGACAAAGTGAGCATATTTGTAAACATGCCGGGATATTTAAGTGCTCACATTCGTATGATCTTCTTGTTTGTAATGGAGTTCCGAGAGCTTAGGTATTCTGAGTAATTAGCTAGATAACTAAGAGTTTTAATAGAGTGAGATGCTGCCCGTTTGAAAATATCTTCTTAACTTTTGCTTAATTACATTCTGCTTAATCTATTATGATTCGCCTTATAAAGCCTTAATATATACGAGAAATAAAACATTTGACGAAATAGATGCGTATTGCTCAAAGCAACGTGATTCTTCTGGATTTGTAAATACTATGTTACGGTTTCGCATTTGCCATCATAAAAATCATTATATTTGTTTTTTCACTATTTAAAAATACGAATTAAAATTACTATCGAAAATTAATTGCCGATGTTTATTTGCTTCTGAGTAAAGGAGGTTCAAGACAGCATTCTGGCATAAGGGTAGCACATCTTCCCCTTGATCTGGAGGATCTTGAAAGTTTACACTTTAAGCATTTTTTTAAAAAAAAATTAACGAATTTCAAAATAAAAAATTAAAAAAAATCATTAAGTGTGAATAGATAAGAAATATTCATTTCTAAGCTGTGATATCGTCAGAATAATTTTCAAAATCGAAACGAATATTATTTTATTAGGAGTGAGTAAAAGTAAAGTGGTAGAGAATAAGGAAAACTCATGAGAAATAACAAAACTCGAATGAACATCATTATTTTTATAATCTAGAATTATCTATTCTAGACTACTAAGAATAGTCTAGACTTTTCTATTCAAGACTATTCTAGGCTACTAACTATGATTCAGTCTAAAATTATCTATTCAAGACTATTCTAGGCTAATAACTAGGATTCAGTCTAAAATTATCTACTCTAGACTACAAATTTTTTCCATTCTAGATTGCAAGTTTTTTTTCTACTCTAGGCTACAGTTCTTTAATGTATTTATTCGTTTATATCGTTTGCATCCAGATAACAAAATGAAGAAAACTATTAATTACTAATTTTCTGTTTTTTTATGAATTTATGTAATATATAATAATATAAACCGTTATTATATAAAATAAATCCATATGCCGGCTTTCTGGTACAGAGATAGCGTGTCTTCCTCATGTTCTGGGCGTCCCGGGTTCGAGTCCTGATTTGGGCATGGCTGTTATGTGTTCTATCTATAAACTGTGTGAATATTCCCCCTGTTAAAAGGAACTGTGTAAGCGAATGTGAGAAGTAAGTAGCAAAAATCGTACTCTTGGTCCTAGTTGGCGCCACTACAAAAAAGGGTGATGCTGATTAGGCGGAAATCGTTATGCAAGTAACAAAAGAAAGAACAAAAAGTTTTAAAAATTTCCAGAATAGTTATAAGTTGAATATCGAATAACATTTTTCTGCAAGTTCCTAAGCAATAAAAAGGTTTCGTCACAATTTCCATTCAACTAATTTATATAACTGCACCGATTGATTCAATAATGCCACAAAAAATCATTTCCAAAAATCTGAGCTCAAAAGCATGGATTTTGTGCAACATTATGAAACAATCCAATATAACTAGTTTGAAATTAATTATACTTTATAAATAACTACTTGATCACCTAGCTTGGATGTTAATTCAAATGGTTTAAAGTCAATTTTTTTAAATATTATGTTCAAGAAAGTGTTTACAGAATCTACATAAATATATAGTTTTTCTACATTTAATATCGTTTAAAAAAGATTTCGTAAAAACTGTCAAACTGGGACTTATCTAATTTTCATTTATAAATTTAATTTTAAAATATAATTTATATGCATTAGATTTACTCTAAATTTAATTTCTATCTGTTAAACTACGGCAACATATTTTTTAACTTTCTAAATATATATTTTTTAATTCAGTTAGCTGAACCTGTTTGTATTTTCTTAGATTCATATTGCTTTTTGATTAACTATTTTTAATCTTAGTAATTGGCAACGCATAATAATAAATAGTATTTATTTTTTGTTATATCATTCATTTCACTGTTAAACTACTATGCAGGATTTTTTTTCATTTATTTTTAGATTTTATTTTCGATTTATTTCATTTGAATTTCGTTTAGCTTTCAATATTTCTATTTCAGTAATTTTTTTTTGCACTTTGATATTTTTTGATTGTATATAGTTACCTCGTTAAATATGTTTAAGTGAAACATATTTTAATCAATAAAATTGGCTCAAATTTTTACTTTTTTCAATATTTTATCTTTTATAGCATTTTGTTCAATCTTAGTTACATATAAATTTATTTTATGTAGTATTTTGATACATTTTTAAAATTAAAACTTTAATCTTAAGCATTACATCCCACCGTATTTAATATTGTTTCTTTACTACATGGAAATTTGTATGAAAATTTTAATTTTAATTCTTTTTTACCCTATTCTTTCAGTTATATTTTTATTCTCTTTGCTTTATTAATTCTTCTTTTGTTTTTATCTACTTTTTTAATCAGGTATGGTAGTCTCCTGAAAACTTATATATTTTCCAATGAAGTAATGAATTGTAGACCTTTGATGCGATTGCAAATCTCTTACGTAGCTTTAGTGAACCATGGGAGTTATAGAGCTTTTGTATGAATCTAATATTTTTACTTAATTTATAATATTACACGATTAGTAAATATTTTCACTGAATCGTGTGAGTATATATTAGGGACGTATTTTGTCGATTGAATGAAACCAAAATTTAACACGGAATTGCATGTGTAGTCAAATAAAGAACATAAAAAAATTCATTGATATATACTTCGTTTATGATTCAATAATTTTGCATGCGTATGAAAATACAGATCGACAGACAGCACATACACAAACTTGATTAAACATTCGATAATGATCTGTATTTTAGTTAAAACATATTACACTAAATTTTATTTATTCATCGGATTTTAGAACTAATGAACTCATGTGCAGTTGAACAGAGCGGCAGTTAGGTTATTTGTGAAAGGGTTTTATTCAAAATTTGAGTGAAATCTATAAATTCAGCAAGAAATTCCAATCATCTATCTCAGAAATATTCTGGGTTTTCGTATTCATCGACAAACAATATCAAATATGAGGTGTCTGATCTCAGAAAATTCGGAATTGTGAATATTCACCAAAATATTTAATTCGACTTAGTTTTTTATGATTGCAATAGTTTTTCGATACTTTAGCTCAGAGAAGATAAAAAAAAGAATGGCCTAGTTTCTCGTTTGAGTTTAATTTACTTTCTTAAGCCTTGTGAGTGTTCTTGATATACATATTCCTGAAGCTTAGAAGATTGAGTAGTTACAACTAAGGTAAAATAATCTTCATATAAATTAATTTATTGCCTCATTTCATTTAAATTCCATGCCTCCTCCTGTTGATGTTCTGTCACTTTACAAGGCAGCTGACAATATCTCCTTCTACAGAGCAGAATAAATTACACTCAAAATTTGTGTACTTGTTATTTAAGATGAGAAAAAGAATACTGCTCACTTTTCAAGGCAACGAAATTTAATTAAATTTAAGTTAATTTGAAAGTAATCGAAATGACTGTTTATCGTCCTGAAAACATATTTATACCCTTTTAGAATTCAATGTTTATCCTTTAAATTATATTAATTAGGTTTCCATGCAATTTGCACTCATTTTTCAAACTTTTAATAAAGGATATAATTTGATTTGAACAAAGGAAATTAATAGATGATTTCCTTTCTAATCAACGGTGAGCTATTTTATTAACCTACAATTATTTTTTTTATATTTATCCATTATTTAATGAGGTTTTGTATGGGTTTTTTAAAAAATTCTATAGTTTATTTAATTAGATTTAAAATTTATTGCCTACAAAATCTCTTACTGGCATTGACTGCGTTTTTTCATGAAATAAAAATTATAATGAAAGCGAGAAAATTATCGAATTTTGAGTAAAGAAAAAAAATGCAATACTTTTACAATAAATATTAAGAACATATGAGAAAAAGTTTATCTAATTGTTCTTAAAAATAGTTAATTTCCATCGATGTTCTCATTTTAATAGAAAAAAAATAAACTGTTGATACGAAAACGGACTTTCGATTTATATTATCTTTATTTTTAAAAAGTAGTTTTTACTTTAAGAATATGAGATGTGAAATTATTTTAATTTTGGACAATGTCAAATACCTAATCCAGTTAACCGTTTGCTCTCGATGGTGCCTCTTGGGCACCATTCAAGACGGTGCATCATTTTGACGTTTTATTTATTTATTTTTCAATTTTGATTATGGAAAATATCTACAGATTGATAAAAAGACGGAGAAATTCAATTTTAAACGTACACACACACACATTTGGAGCAATAAACATACCCTTGTATATTGAATAACTATGCATCGAATTACTTTTCCGAGTGCAAAGGGTTAATAAATAATGTCTGTTAAACTACTTATGAGAACTGATTAACTGCATCAAGTCCGTATTAAACGAGAATAATCTTAAGAGTATAATCTTGGTTCGTTTATTTAGCATGTAAGGCTTGTTTCATTTTGCTTTGAGAAGAATATATGAGATGCAACTTTGAATATATTGAATATTGTATTAAATTCCATAAACAACAATAAAAAATTGTTGGAATTTGTTCGGAAATCTTTTCATTAATCCCGTGCTTTAGTTTTATTTATTTAGTTAGTTAATTTTCATTTTTTTAAAAAATATTTCTTGTTTTTGCTATATTATATTTTAAATTACTATAATGATTTTAGGGATTTCTAAAAAAATTATCTAATTTTTTTCTCTTAAAAAATGTGTATGAATATGAGCATTTGGAAAATATTTCTTGTTTTTGCTACATTATATTTTAAGTTACTTTAATAATTTTAGTGATATCTAAAAAAAATCACATTTTTTTTCTCTTAAAAAATATGTCTGAATATGAGCATTTGGAAAGTATTTCTTGCTTTTGCTATAATATATTTTAAATTACTTTAATAATTTTAGTGATTTCTAAAAAATATATATCCAATTTTTTTCTTTTCAAAAATATGTCTGAATATGAGAATTTGGAGAATATTTCTTGCTTTTGTTATATTATATTTTAAGTTAATTAATAATTTTAGTTATTTCTAAATATATATATATCAATTTTTTTTCTTTTAAAAAATATGTCTGAATATGAGAATTTGGAAATTATTCCTTATTTTTGCTATATTGTATTTTATATTACTTTAATAATTTTAGTGACTTCTAAAAAATTATCATTTTCTTATCTTAAAACAATTTGTTTTAATATTAATTTTATTTTCATTTATATTATTATAGTAATCACCTTACACTTCCATCATATACTCTTATATTATTATAACCATAGCATTGTACGTAACAAAGAGACAAGAAGAGAGAGATTTAAAGAGCCTTTGTGCCCTTCTCGTATTCTAAGCTAAGTTGCCACCACGGTCTTTGGTGATTACTGGAAACACCTGTCAACCCTTCCTCCCAACAATGACGCACGTCGGTTAACACACAGGTCGGGAGGCCTTGCATGTGTTTAAACAGGCCCCGAGCTACGAGGCTAAGCCCCACAACCCTTTTCCAAATGAGTTTCATTCGAGATTATGTTTCCCTGGCTTTGTAATGACCACTCGCTGGCCCGGCCGTATGTTTGTGCTCTGGCCATAATTGATAGCGCAATTTTAACGGCCTGTTTGGCCACTGTCGAATTACATTTCGGATTAACGCTCCGTTTCGGATTCAGATAAAGGGCGAGGTCATTTCAAGCCGAAGAGCTGATGCTGCTCGTTAGGGGCCGCTGAAATACTCGCACGCCGAAATAATTTTTCGATGAACTCTTCATTAATCAATAGTTACTGTGTCAGCTTATGTCTTATTGTGAATAGAGTCACTATGAAATTAAATATTAACGAGTAATGTGAAAAAATAATTAAGAAAATTCCTATTTAAGTCAGTCAATAAAGAAAATTTTTATTTTAATTGTTTTTAATTAAATAATTAAAATAGCTATAATAATTTATCAAAAAATTATGTCTTACCAAAACAAAATCGAGTCTTATTCGTCGACAATAAATCAGAAAACACTGCTCTTGCGTGAATTTTCAACACCGATTGGGACAACGCAAATGCTTGATTTTTTTTTACTCCAGTTGGATTAAAGCAATAAGGATTAGAAATTTTAATATACTTTACTCTGTTTTATTTTAATTCAAAAGTACTTCGAAAGGAATCCGAAAAATCTATGAATAAATGATGTGCAATTTTAAATGTATCAAACACTTAGAAAATAAAAAGAATCATTTGACATAATCGGTCGAAAAATATGTAAAGCCTAACCTCATTAGTATGGGAAAAATTGATTTCTTACTCATTTGAAAGTAAATATTTTTTAAAGGAAAAGTTAGTTTTTAATTGATTAATAAAAAGTTAACCAAATTAATGATATTTTTAATTCTCGACGTATTGTGGGCCAATTAGTACATACAGTAGATGATATAATAAGTTAAAAAGCATGATAAAATAAAATATTCGAAATACCAATACAAAAGAAAATATGCTAACATATGTAGACAAACACGCTGAAATAAAGTTTGAATAACACGGGGAAAGACACTATTAATATATGTACAAAAGGAAAACATCAAATGTCCTTTACTACAAGTTTTAAAAATTGTATTTGAACTTACTTGAATGAATAAAAATTATTTTACTGACGATTGAAAATTTGAACAAGATATATAAATATATATAAAATGTATATGGAGAGTATAAACTAATAGTAGGAATTTAAAAATTTCTGTATTGTATTTTTTAGTACTTTTATGTTAACAATATTTATTAATTACCTAATTCACCTTTTGTTTGTAATTTAATTGGACACCATCCAAACATTTGGCAACGTTTTTTTAATCTCTTTTAGTTATTTATAGTCTGTCGTAATCTGGACGTGATTATTATCGTCAGGAGAAAAAGATAATTGTCAATGTTTGATTTTTCTAGATTAGACCTTTAATTATGTCACTTTATTCAAAGAGGTATGTCTGTAATTTATAAATCTTGTATTGATCACTCATCAAAAATAATTATAGACATGATTATACAAAAGAATTTTCCCATAAATATGATTCATTGACTAGGTTATGTTCATGCTTTAAGTCTGTAAATCTTTGTAATCCAAATAAATTATTGCAATTTGAGATTGACATTCCAGTAATTTTGGTCTATAGATTTTCCCATTAATTTCCGTAAGAGGAAATTCTGTCTCAATTCTAGAAGCTTCAGTCTATTTTACTATCAATTAGTATCCCCCTGGGGAAACTTCTTAATTGAGGATGAGATGCAACTGGTATGGTGGTTGCATCTCTCCAACCCAATGGATACTCTAATAGGTAGGGGTTAGACTCCTGTCATCGATGACCGGACGTACTTCTTGAGGGAGGGTTGTACCGTGGCCGGTGATGGCCATTAGGAATCAACCAAGGTTCCTGCTAATTGCTTTTGTGGCGTCCGGTCATTTAATTTCTATGGTTAATCCGTGCCACCGTGGCGGGTCGGAGAGTCTGCTCTATGACTTACTCTCAATTAGTGTTAAATATCCATAGTTAGTAAAAAACTACTTTTCCTGCCCATAGATATAAATATAATAAAAGATAATTATTTTTTCCAAAAAATAGTTGTAAAGAAATTTTAAAAAATGCAAGGTAAGATAAAAAAAAACAGATTCATAAACGATTTTAAAAAAAAGAATTTCTGTATGACGTTTGTCAAAATACATAAAGAAAAACATAAATTTTAATATCAAAGCTGAAATATTTAGAAAATATAGTATTTCTGTGATAGCATGCAACATTTTCAAAGTTAATATAAGTCATCTACAGTTTTCTTCAACATCAATAAACAACTTCGGGGAAATATGACGTAATATTTTGATATATCAATAAGATGAATATTTTAGTTTTATAAATATGATGAATTTGTAGTTCCTTATTGTTCTTTTTCTAGTAAGTGTTAGGTGACCCATTTTCATTTCTACTTATGGCCTGACACATCATTTATAGCTGGAAAATTTAAACTCCATTTATTTCTGTTGATGATTTGTTGATATCTGATTGGAGATTGACAGACTGTACAGATAGATGATTGCCCGTTTGGGGAGGAATTATTTTGGATTCCAGAACTACCTGCATGTTCAAATTGGAATCATAACAGGCCAAATCTATTGGAACATCATTCTGAAACAACATATATGATTGTTTCTGGACGCCATGGTCGCAAAATTCGTCTTTATAGATGACAACACCCCAAACGAATGATTTTGATATTAGGATATCACCCGTATGGAGTAGCCAGCATTTTCACCCAACCACAATCCAGTAGAGCATGTGTGGGACATGCTTGGTCGACTATTTGCAGCCCGTCGATCACCTCCTACATGTCTACCGGAACTTCGGATATCATTACTTGATGAGTGGTGTAATATTCTTCAAGATCAGATAGATAATGTGCTGCTCTGTAAGACTAGTATTGCATTGCTTACGTACTGTACGTACTGTATTGCATACTAAGCATTAACCATCATATCAACCATATAATATTGAGTTTC
The DNA here is from genome assembly GCA_026289955.1 of Argiope argentata. NCBI lineage: Eukaryota > Metazoa > Arthropoda > Arachnida > Araneae > Araneidae > Argiope > Argiope argentata. Next base: position 3,492,575 of record JAOUZG010043906.1, on the reverse strand, counting down.
GAAAACAGGTTTTTGTTTGTTTGTTTTTTTTTTAAATTTTCCCCAGGAAAATCGTAATTTCATTTATGGTAGCAAACATATAGCATCTTTTTTTTTTCTCTTTACCTTCTGTTTAATAAATAGGCTTTACAAATAAGTCGCATTTGTTTTACTTCTGAATCTATTTTCCTGAACTTGCTTTATCTTTAATTTATGGACTTAAGTTTAGATATGTGACACTGGATGAAAATTAGTAAAATAATTATTAAACGGTTTTCACTTTTTGTTTGTTTGATTTTTTTAGTTTCAAAATCATTCAAACATTCATGTATAGCTTATTTAATTCTTTAATTAATATTTATAAAAAATGATCGATATCTTTTATAAACAAAATGAAAAGACACACAGTACAAAGGCAAAATAAGTACTTTGCTTTATTTTAATTATTTACTTTTTAATTGCTTTATTATATTATTATTAAGTGATATGTAATAGAACAAAACATTATGTGATTATCATATTTAATTCACAATATTAATTTAGCAGTTTTAAAATCTTATTTAAATGCTAACAATTTTAGTTCAAACGGTTACATCAAAATTATGGTGATTAAATAACTTACGACAAACCATCAGTGCATTTATTAATATCGTATTTAATATTTATTTCTTTAAAAATGTCTGCGAATATTTCCTTGGAGAAGTGTGAAGAAATGCATTTTCACTCCTCAACAACAAGCTTATGACATGATTTGCAGAAAAAAAAATCTCATTTCTGACATATCTATTTTTTAAGGAGAAGGGAGGAGGGGAGACTAAACGCGATAAAAAGAAGGAAAAATCGAAGTCATTTTAAGCGAGAAAGAGGCGAAGCCATTTTTGAAAAATTGTTGTTTTATAGTTCCCAAACTGTTTCCTATTCACGTTTGGATTCTATTATGGAAAATGTCTGCCTTTCGGCTATATAACCAGTTTAAGATTTCTCTCACCCTTTTCCTCTCCTTCTCTGTCCTTTTTTTTTTTTTTTTACTCACATGTATCCATACTCACGTTCAGATATACATATAAACGTACAATGAGAGAGATACTGCAGAAGTTGGCACCTTCCAAAGTATATATATATAGATATATATACACATCTTACTTTTTCCTTACTTTAAATGGACTATCAAATTTCTTTGTATTTTATTTGATTGTTGCTGAGAACACTTAAAACTTTTTTATGAACCTCTTTTATTTTCTCCCCCTATGGAACGCACAATTTAGCTTGACAGTTTGGCATCGTTTGAAATAGTAAAAAAAAGTAAATTTCAAAAGATATTATGATACAAAAAAGGCTCTTTAACCTAAGCATGGGGTGGTGGATGTATATTTCGTTCGAGCATATTTTCTTCGGGAAAGAATTTTATTTTTTGGAACGTGTTTCTTTTAGTGCCATTTTCTTTTCAGCATTTTGCTCGACATTCCGAGTCCCCATTCCGCTCGAAACCTTTTTACGTTCTTTTTTTCCCCTCCCTCCCATGCTAATCGTGCTAGTCAAAACTCAGAGATAATATCTTTACGAGTTTTCTATTTCGAGGGGTGCAGGTGATAAAGAACTTTTAACAAACCTCCAAACGTTTCTTTATCTAAAAATCAAAATCAAATGGCCCGTGGATACTTTTTTGCCATATAGAGATAACCTGTTTAACGCTATATGACACAAGCGTCTAAAAATGTTGATTTTTTAATGTTTCTATTGTTTTTTTTTAATGATGACAGTCAGGGCCAGGATAGCCTAGTTGGTAGAGCTTTGGGATCGTACTCCTTAGGTTAAGCTCGAAACTCAAAGGCCAAATGATTCTCCGAGTGTGTGGCGGCTGGCGCTTGTTAAATCTGTCGTGGCCGCAAAGTCCTCCATGTCGAGAGTAACACCACCGATGATACTGGGTCAGAGGTGATCGTTTTCTGTTCCAGGTCTAAATTAAAATCTGTGGATGAATGAATGTATATGCATGAAGGAAGTCCACCCCCTAAAAAGTGTTATGAAGTCTCTGTAGCTAAGTCGTACTCTTGGCCCTAGATAGCACTACTTGTAAAACAAAAGACGCTCCTTTCGGTTTAAATTTGCTGTTGTATCAACAGGGGGCTTGTGCAAGGGAAGTGCTATAAGTAACAACTCAACAACAAAATGATGATAGTAAGGTTAGTCTTACTTTTGAAATGGAATAACATATTTCTTTAATTCTGTTTTCTTATACAGTACGATATTTAGTAAGTAAAATAATGACAACGGGGTTTTTTCCCCATTGAAACACGGAACACAATTAACAAAACTACAGATTTATACAGACAGACAGACATCATTTTCAGAAATAAACAACACACACCCAATAACAAATCGCTAATTACATAACTACACGAAGCAATAGAAATGCGACTGCATTTAGTAAACATTATATGTAAACAAACTCTAATGAGAAAATTCAACAGACTGACTTCTCGTTTAATAGGAATTTTTTTTTAAGACATTGAAAAATCCCTCTTAAAAAATTGTTGAAACTTGGCTTCTAACAAATTTATCACCATATTTCATACCTTTTCTAAAAACGCCATTTCCCGCCAAAACCATTAAATTCTTCTTCGAAGCCATACGTATTAAACTTGACATCCATTGAATGCCTGTAAAACTCTCGCTTTTACTATGAGACTAAGTGCGCAGAAAAGCAATATTACAGGTTTGTAAAATTACAGATGTCATTAAACTCTTATTATATAAAAGTGAATTAAAAAAATAAATTGTAATAGGCGGGAAGAAAATGATAAAAGATCAGGCAAAAAAACTTAAAGTGAAAAGATATTATATTTAATGATTGAAGGTTTTGCTCCATCTATTTCAATTTTAAGGAAACATAAGTTATTGTAAAAGACTAAGTTGTGCTCCATTGAAAAAGATGGTAGACAATTTCACATTCATATTTCGAAAAATCCATTTAACACCATTCATGAGAAGGCATAATTAAGGAACTTGGGCTTATATAGGCAAAACTGCACCCTTTTAAATTATTTTTAAGATGAATATTTTAACACCTACTGAGTAATAACACGTTGATGGATGGTACAAGTTTGGTACCTGTGCATGCTGAAACGTTACTAAATTTCACACATTGCTTATAAGTGTAACTTCACAAGTAATAACTATAAAATTATGTGATGTGACAGAACAGAATAAGTTGTTTAATTACATCATAAGGCGTTATGTCGTATCATTTACATGAGCTTGACACCTAACTGTGTATTGTCCGTCAACGATGTTGCCATTTATATTCAAAATCACTAACAAAACCAAGCACTCAAAAACGAATAAAGACAACCCTGATTTTAATCTGAATGTTTTAGTTAAGAAGATGTCCATATTACTCCCATTTTTCACTTCCAAGTAAATAATTTGTATGAAAAGTCTCGTGACTTATAAGAATTTATAATTTTTAAAAATCAGTTTTTGAAAAGTTGTCACCTAAATTTCTGCATCTCCAAAAATATAGTCATCAAAATTATTGCTTTTTAAAAAATTCCATTATGGTATTTTAATATTGCAGTCCTCTTTAAATTCCTATAAAGAGAAGGTGTGCATGTTATATTTATTCTAAATATGCGCATGTTATATATATTATCTTAAGTTTCAAAGATGAGAATATATTGCGTATGACAAGACCGGATCTTCACTTTAAAATTGTTGACCAGATTGAACTTTTTACCAATTTGCCATTCCTGATAGGTTGAATTTCAGAAAATACATTTAATTTAAACCATTAAAGCATATGATAAATAGAAGAATATAGAATAATATAGAATAAATTTAAAAAATAAACAATATGTAATGGCTTATAACAAATATTTAATTTAAAAATACGTAATTTCATGTTATTCTTGATCGATAAAATAAGTAAAATGATATAACTATCCTGATATCATTTTTTAAAAGAATAAATACTTATTGCTATTTTGCATATGATGCTTGTTCGAAATAACAAAAAAATATCTTCATATTTGGTGATTTATTATAATATAGTAGTATTAAAATATTTTACTATTAAAAATTAAAGCATAAAAGTCCTTAACGGTAATTACTAAAAATTGAATTGTTCGGCTGGTATCGAATGGGCAATGTGTTAATAATGTGATATATGTTCAAACTGTCAGCTTGTCCTATTCATTGTGTTTAGTTATTTAATAACACTTTTGTTGCGATATTTTCAATTGTTATTTTTTAATTTTGTAGCATCGTGATTAGCTAATTAATGAATAACCTATGGAATTGAAAATAAGAATTTGATAAGTGTCGAAAATAGGCACCGATTTACATTTAAGTATCATTAAGTAAAAACCAATTCACTCAACTCGGGTACGGCTTTGCTGAAACGCAAAAACTTTCTATAGGAAAAGGAAATACTTGATTCTTATTTCATTGAAATATAAATTTTAATTTATAATAATATAGATTCATAAATATGGTGAGCACTTATTTAAAATTGACGATAAAACAACTAAATTTTGTAAAAGGTGTGCAAATCAGATAAAAAAAAATGTTAATATAATTGGTCTGCACTATGCAAATTATCTAGAAATGAAAGTGTTCAGTACTTGGCTACCAACGCGCCAAGTTGTCGAGCATTTTTTCTAGGATTGCTCTTTTTTGTCATTCCGGGGGTCATGACCCGCCCAGTACAAACTTAGAACTAGGAATACGAGGCATAGGATAGCGGTGTACTTCAAGCCCCTTCTATGGAAAATAAACCACATTTATAGAAGTTTCGTAATTCCTTAGTTTATCATCAGTTAGCTACACCGTAATTAAGAGTTCAATTCTCAATTTGTTATCATCATCATGTGATTCTCGGCCTCCACAACAGAAAGCTCATTTTCGTTCTCACCAGATAATATCTTTTTATATATTTCTGCATTTTTGTAAATATCCCCGATTGTCTTCCTCAGATTCTGATCCCTAGTTATGAAAGATAACACCTTTCAGCTTTTGATTACGGCAAAACTATACTCGTTTGCAATGCCAAGCCTGAAACCGAATGAAAAAGATTTGTCTAATCTTTTCTGGGTTTTTTGCGTGTGTGTGGGTAAAAGAGGATAAAATTTTTGGGGACATAAGTACATCGATTGATATCTTACATAATTAAAAAAATAACTTAGATCGTCAAATGATGATTACCATAATTTAAAGCACTCATTCTAAAAGGACAAACTGATATGTTTTGCATGACGAAAATCTTCCGAAAATTTCATCATTTGAAAACAGGATGTAGTTTTGATTTGAGGTTTTTAAAGCCGCAAATGCGTAGACAACAAATTGACGATTTATCTCTTCTGAGGAATGAATTTATCGCTTTTAGAGTTATTGAAAATAATACAGAAGATTGTTATATTTGGCAAATTATTGCCAACTAAAGCTACAAATTGATTTCCATTTATTGATTCTTTGAATTCTTACAAACTGTCTTAATTTAAGTCCTTAACCAATTTAAACCGGTTTGAAAAAATCTCAAGACTATCAGACGCCTCTATATTTATAAAAACGATTGGCTTTTACAATATTAAAATCGGTCGGTTGAGCTCCAAAACTTGGTTTACCAACTTGAAAAATTGAATCTGAAAGTTTAAAAAACATTTATCATATATATATATATATATATATATATATATATAGAGAGAGAGAGAGAGAGAGAGAGAGAGAGAGAGAAGTCTCGTGATTGTTTCAAACCAATTTACATGTGTTAATGACTTAAATTAATTAAGACAATTAATGATTTAAAAATAATAATGCTCTCACATGATCACTTGAAATTTGCGATCGTGGATTTCATTTTCTTTTTTAAGACTATTTTCTTTCCTTGTTTACTAGTCTTCACTAGGCTTTTTTTTAACATGATAACGTTTTAATAAGTTTAAGTTGCCATACAATTTTTATCTTACACGAATAATGATCCAAAAACTCATTAAAAACCGAAACAAAAATATCTAATAATAAGATAGCTTATTTTAAATTGGCAAACATTTAACTACCAATATACCCCAACCTTGGAACAAGATAGCTACATGTCTTTTATAAGAGATAGACAGGCGGAAGGAAACATGCAGGCATTTACTTTTTCAATCTATTCCAATAAGAACCTTTGGCATAAAATGCAAAAATTACTGCAATCAAGCCCAAAGAAAATTCCTGACACGAACTAAGGCTGAAACAATATCATATTTCAATGTTTTTATTTTATTTGGATAATCCTTCCAGTCGATTTAGTGTAAATTTGGTTTATGCCTTTCACATATGATTTCATAATTATGAGCAAATGAAATCTAAATTCAATTTTTGGAAGATTTGGGATACGTTTTAAAATATTTTTTTTTCTATTTCATAAAAAAAAGTCTTGCTATTATCATTCGAAAATAATCATAAATTCATTCTTCCAATTTTTTCACTTGTGTTTTGCTTTAACCTAAGCTTAAATGCCATAATAGGCACATTTCATGGATCAAAAAATAATTCTCTTTCTTTTAAAGATATCCAACGCATTATTTTCTTTAAAATATTTTTCAATTCCTTAAACACGTCCAATCATTTTAGATGCTTAGATAAAAATGTTAGAATTTATGCTCATTTTTATGCCTGGCGCTTATTACGTAAGCTTCCAAACAAATTACAATAGCGAAAAAAAAGAATTATTTTCAAAGGAGTTTCTATTTCTCGCAAATTTGTAATCTCATTTCTGGAATCAGATTATTCAAAAGGTATGAAAAAATAACGCCATTTACTTCCGTGAAGCTCCAACTTTTTGTTTCTCTCTGCTGTTTGGTTTCATTTCATTACTGAGCATTACGCCAGTTTCAGCAGAAGGAACTGTAAATTGCATTTTGTCTAGAGACATTCTTATCGTCTGCATTTTGGGCACTGCCACAAAATAAACTTAATTTTTTGAAGTTAAATAACTAGAGAGAGAAGAAGAAAAAAAACGAGGCACGTAAGATCCTGCAGAAGCGAGATAAAAGCAGACGATAAACAAAGACTAAAAATGGAATAATAACGAAAACAAAAAGGAACAAACGAGAAAGAACAAAACAGTTGCCATTTTCCTCCAAAAAAAGTGCGAGCAGTCAGTTTCCTAATCCAAATAAGCGAGAAAAAGCCACACGAGGTGTGAACCATCATGGATGGGGGAAATATGAAAAAAATAAAATATAAAAAAATCAAGATAGCATAAAGAAGAGAAAAAAATGTGGAATTGAAAAATTTAAAACATGTAAAAAGTAAGGCCCAAAACGGCGATCGTAACTTAGTTCCACGTTGTCATTCTTTTCCGAAATATGGCGTCCTAAAAGAGAAATTCAAAATAGCTGCGACCGTGCATACAAAAGCAAACATTTCGCTTCATATCGCTCAACAAAAGTTCTCTGAAATTGAAACCGTTAATCAAAAGGTAGCGTAGCGAAACGATTCTGAATGCCAGAAAGCGAAATGAAAAGTTGAATAATGACGGCGTCGAATGGCGAAAGGATATGGTACACGGAAGGGAGATAAGAGGAAAAGCGCGCGCGAATATATATTTTCCTAACTCGTTCTTGTTTTAAAACAATGTGAGCTTCCATATCGCCAAGTTTCGGGAATGGGATTTTATCAAAGGTTACCGGTTTTCTTGTTTTGAAAGTTCTGTCGCTAATATACACATAATACAGCCATATAAATGCATTATTCTACCTGGCGCTGTGATTTTCGTATCTCGCCATTTATCAGAATTCAGTTCGTCCCGGTGGCGTGAAAGCTACTGTTTTCCCTACAGGGGAAAACTTTCAAATGATTTCACATTTAAAAGGGAAAATTTGCTTCGGTTTATAGTTTGGCTGCTTCTTTTTGTTCCTTTCTTTTTATGGAAATAAATTTTACCTTTAAAAAAAAACAAGAAAGTCTGAAAAATAAATAAAATTTTGCTCTGTTATGGAGAAAAGAGAATACGGTTATCTTCTCTCTTATCAGTTCAGAAAGAAAAGTGTGTTTTTGATGTGTATTAAACTTGGAAAAATTTTGGAAGGAAAATGTCATCTTGGTAGAATTATGATACCCACAAAACAATTAGTTTTTTTTTTAATACGTGAGAAAATGAAAATCAAATATGAAATATTAACCAATGAAATGCTTTTATTTTCATTTTTTTCATTGCAATAATCGATTCTTTTAAACATTTAAATATCAAAAATAGTGATTGGAAAGGTTACATAGATTTAAAAGCAACTTAAAATTGCACACGTTCGTATGTAGGCTTTTTTGAGAGAGAATTGTTTATGAAAAAGCTTTTTTTAGAGAGAATTGTTTCTAAAAAGGGGTTTTTGAGAGACATTTGTTTCTAAAAAGGCAAATTTTTTGAAAACTAAGCATTTTAATCTAAATACATTTCAATATTTCATATCAGAATTGATTCAGTTTTGCAACTCTAAAAATATTAGTATTTCAGAAGGTACTGTTTTAGTTTTGCTAGTCAAACTCTAACGGCACTTTCTGAAGAACATTTTTTTTTAAATTTAAATCTCAAATCTGTAAAATGGTACGTAGAATCGACCTTTATAATTTAAACAGACCTATTTATTTGCTAAATTCATATAGTAATAACAATTAATTTTAGTTGATATATCCCATTAAGTTAGTCCCATTAGTTGAAATATCCCATTGATTTGAGTTTAATCAACATATTTTTAAAATAAAAGCATGAATTACGCCTGCTTAAAGTGCAGCCTCAATATGAAGGATATATTTCTCCTAAATTACTTGGGAGACGTAAACGTTAAATTGAAATAAATTCTAATCTAGTTTTTTAATTAAATGGAATCTCAAACGATGAATTTTCTTGAGTCAAAAAGTATTCAAATATGATAAATTATGCTGAACATTTCTGTTTTTATAATTTTTTAGACATATCGATGGTTAAATAGGCAATCAAAATCTGATTTATAGACGCACTTATATTTAAAAAAGGATAAATGATTTATTTGGAAGTTGTTTATTTGACCATTGAAACTTTTGTAATCACTCTCTGGCTTTGGCATTTTAAAACAAAACATGTAAAACAAAAATTATATACATAACAAAAGGAGTTGCACCAACTACACGAAAGGACACACTTTGTTTATACATATTTTGATGCATATTATTTGTTTATACATATTTGGATGCATATTATTTGTTTAGACCTATTTTGACACAAATTATTTGTTAAAATTGTCTTCTTTAGAGTAAAAATGTCTTTAAATTCATACTTAACTAAATATTTTTAATAAATGCACCATTTAAAAAATTCAAAGCTACTTTGTCGTAATAAATACTTAAGTTTAGGTATAAAGGTCTCCTCTATACACTGAAACACCATGGTAAAATTGTTTGAAGTGAAATTAAGAGCTCCATAACTTGATCTATTTTAGTCGTAAAAGCGCAGATAATTTTTTTGTCTTAAACTATGGGTTTAGCAATTATGTTTCATCAAATGAAAGTCATAAACCCAAAAATTTATTAGAATATTTATATTTTCCATTTTCTTCAGTGTTGTTTTTATAGATGCCCCCCCAACAAAAAAAAATTTCTTCTTTAAAAAGATATTTCAAATCTAAAGTATTTCTAATATTTTGAAATTAGTATTCGAAACACGCTTCAAAAGAAAATTAAATAAGGTCGAATATTGAATTTGAAAAAGGCTTAGTAAAATTATTTTGAAAAAACAATATTATTTCGTAATAAGAAATGAGCGTAATGTTTTCAATGTTAAATATTAAAATTAAATATTCCAAATGAATGGGGAAAATCACAATTCTTCCGATTGCTGTCTACCTAAGCTTAGAAAAGAAATTTCATCTTCCTACTATGAATACGTTAATTACTAGGATTCGCTTCTGTATTGTTTAGTACAATAAAATATTTCTACACTCAGAAATGGAGAATAAACGAAAAAAATGTCGAAAAAAATTGAGAATAAACGAGTTTTCTTACTACTCTTGCCATCAGGGACGTTGAAAAAGCAATTTTAAATTACACATCTCTCCAAGAAAAACAGAAAAGAAAATGTAATTTCAATAAAAATCATACTAAATCCTTCGTGCAGTGGTTTAAATCATTCTTGCCAGAATGTTTGCAATACATTCTGGATTATTTCACTTCAAAGCGTCACCATTTGTTTTTCTCTTCAGCATAAACCCCTTTTTATTTCATTTGAAGATAAAAAAAACCAAATTATCTCGAAATTGCTTAAATGAAAGAAATCTTATTTGACTGCTAATTCGCTGTTGCTGAAACTTTATCGGATTTAATTTAGAAGCGTTTCAAAATTAAATTTTATCTTTATGCCTAACACGGCTGCTACATAAATCATTCCCTTTCTTTTAACGTTTCAAAATGTGTCCCATAGAAACGATGCGAATGTAATGCGTTTGGAATTATTATTTTTTAGTTATTTGCTTCCTATTTCAATGCGATTAGTGAATATATTTATTCTTTCGTCCGCTCAGAGGAATTGATTTACATATATTTTCTAGAAATACTAATCATTATAAAAGGTTAACCAGTATGTGATAGCGCTATAAATTTCACTAATACATAAATGTTTAGTTATAAATCTTCTTTAATTAAAATATATAATTATAATTTAAAGTTAATCGAAAATGTGAGTTTTCTCATTAATAACATTTTTAATTTGATGTGTTTATTTATTTCTAAATAGAAAAATAAAAACAAATTTAAAACATACAAAACATTAAAAAATGATAATGAAATCTATGGTCGTAAATTTCAAGTTATCGTGTTGGAACATTATTATTTTTAAGTGATTATTTCTCTTTATTATTTGAAGTCATTAATGAGTTTAAACCTAGTTGAAAAATTGAGAGAGATATCTCTCTCTAATGATAATTTTTTTAAACTTTCATTTTCAATTTCTCTAGATGGCAAACAAAGTTTTGAGGCTCCACTGATTTTAAGATTTAGAAAAAACAGTAATTTTGACTAAGAATTCACTATTACTGGAGGCTAATGTATATGTAGTAAAATCCAATGAACGTAATACTGATTGTTGTTAAAATTTTATTCTAATATTTGCAGTATTTTGAGAAATACAATTTGTAAGAATGCGCTATCATTAAAGAATAAATATAAGTCACTTATTTTCAAAATTGCGATATTTAAAATGAAAGAGAATTTTAAAAAAAGCCAAACGATAATCTTTTGAATGCGAGATTAATTGTTTAAAAGTACGAAATCGTAAGTAAACTGGAAGATGACGTCATTTCAATGACAAACGACAAATAAAAAGCAATTGATAATACATTTAATTAAATATCTCAAACAATACTGGCAAAAGAAACCTCAAATGTCATGGGTCAGGTGACTAGATACCCACCAATGAAAAGTCGAATATTTCTTGCCCAAGTTTTTTTGGATACACCACAAAACCCCATAACTAAAACTCATGTTCTCACATAATGATAAATGATTTATTTCAATTTATATTTTTGTCACAGAGCCCGAACAAATTACAATTATAATTATCAGAATATGCGCAAATGGGATTTTTTAAAAATTTTGTATCTGTGCATTTCAAAAGTAAATTAGTTTTTAAAATTTCCCCATAGATTAAAAAAAATATTTGAGATCATACAGAAATTTTAAAGATTTGAGGAAATATGACCTTTCTTTATTAAGATATTTTCTTTACTCAAAAATATTTTTATATAATTATAAAATTATATAAAAGAATAATATTTTTTACGTTCCTACAATTTTAAATATTAATAAACGTACGTGAAGTTTTCATACATTCTACTTTGATATTAGTCCCTCACACACAAGAGTACAGTAAGGGAATCAAGTTGATTTATCAGAGGGATATTTTTTTTTCATATTTAAAATATTAAAATTCTCCTTTCGATTTCAAATTAATTCTGAATAATTTTTTTCATTCATTTTGATAATTTCATGTGTTTTAAAATAATTAATTTCGAATAAAAACTAAAAACTAAATAGGTTGCACTTCTCCAAATCTTGAAAAAAAACTGATAAATAAAGCAAAATTATTAAAAATAGTTCTAATAAAAATTATACTGTAAATATTAATAATAATTGTATAATACTTCAAACGATTTGTAGTTTAAAAACTTCATCTGTCAAACGACTTGCTTATGCCTAAATAAAAGACACAATAACATAAAAAAATGAACAAAAGAAAACAATTTTGGAAAAAGACAGAGGGGAAAAAATGTCGTCTGCGAAATGAGCATAAGATTCATATGCTTCAGCGCCTTCTGTTCTATATCTGTGTGACCTAGAGCAAATCAAAGTTGAGAACTTTTTCAGAAGATAAACACAATCTTTTGCGATAAAAAGCATTATGACACAGTCGAGTTGAGCATAACATAACCCTGAAGCCAAATCGAGTCCTTATTTTGTTTGCCTTTTTCCACTTTGCAAATTTCAGTCAATGCATGAAAAGATTATTTCTCGGAATCTGTACTGCATTTGAGTCCTATCTCGGCGCACTTCTTTCTTTGTTTTTGAAGTGCGAAAGAAATGTAACATGATGAAAAATGTGGCGAGTTATCGCTTCTTTTGAATTGATTTGTACTTCATTTTGATTTGCTTAGGGCATTTTTAGTACATTTGAAAAAACGCCGCGATAAATCATTCTTAAATACGAGAAAAAGAAAAGATTAGTGTTTCTTTGTAATTTCTGCTTGAATTGGGAGGGGAGATGTGGAAAATGTAGCTTCGAGGGGAAGAAGTCTTTTTATAGCATTTTAAAAAAAGAACTTCATTTTTTAACTTCCTTTTATAGCAAAATGATGTAATCGCCAAAAGAATGGCCTCCTCTTTTTAGATAATTAAGAATGTCTTATTTCTTTTAAAGTTTGAAAAAGTTATATTTTTAGAAAAAAATCTTTGTCTACTAGCTAGCATATAACTGGGTAAATATAAGAAGTTTAGTTTATGAGTTTAAATCGAATTTAATTCTGAAACGAATTTAAAGCACAATTTATTTATTTATTTATTACATGCTTTTACTTAACTTGACTTGTTTCATCTTTTTAAATTAAATTTTTTCTTCATTTTTTAAATATAAATTCTCTTATTTACTCTCGTCAATAATTTCCTAAGTTGTGAATTTTTGTATAAACAAGTATCTCTGATACTTTTGGACTATTTTTATAATTTTGGAAAAAAATTTCTGTTTATTTATTTATTATATATATTTATTTAATTGTATTTTAGGTTGTGTGCCACTTATGAATGAATGGAAATGAATTTAAGACCAGTTGATGTTAATATTTTACGACATCAATGATTATAAATTATAAGTTCAAGGCTGATAAGTAGAAAGTATTTTTTTAAAAAAGAAAGTTTTATTTTTCAGCAAACTAATAAAAGTAATTTTTTAGAATATATTTTAATAAATTTATTGCTGCTTTTATTGAATTTATCGAGCATACTTGATTGACCGCCCATCCCAAGTATAAAAAGAAAAATATAAAATGTTTTATCTCATAGAGTTTTCTATCTTGTTAATATTTTATTTTAATTAATTCGTCTGATTTTAAGAAAACGAAAAATATCTACTTTGCTAATACTTTGGTGTTCTTCATGTTTAGAATAGAAGTTTAAAAATAAATTGAAGACAGTGACTGAAGTCCCTAAACGCATTATTATTATTATTATTATTAATAATAATAATAATAATAATAATATAGTATTTTAAATGAATACATTAAAGCATAATCTGAGTGCTTCAAATTAGTCTTCTCTAATGTTTTTTTTCGTTGCTCAATAGAAAAAAGACTAAAGTATTTTCATAAAATCCATTCCATTGAAGATAGAATCAGTGATAATTTTTCAATCATGCGTGAAGTCACATGGTGTTGTCTTTCCTAATAATATTACACCTTCTTTATGAACAGTGATGATCACAGTATGACACTGAGTTAATATATATACTGGACACTTAGAAATAAGTTTCCACTAAGTTATGATATATTAACAAATTACCAATACAGTTATATTCCAGCTCCACTTGGAAAAAATAATTCCTAATAATTCATCTGTCCTGTCCAATAAG
>JAOUZG010043906.1:3455278-3478464 GCA_026289955.1 Argiope argentata | reverse complement strand
AAGTTTCCAATTAGAAAATCAGTTTCAACTAAGGTACGATATATTAAAATATTACCAATTCTACTTGGAAAAAATACTTCCTAATAATTCATATGTCATCTCCAATAAAAAAATGTCAATATTGGAGAAAAGTATTTCCTCAATAATACATCATTTAAATAAAAATATACAAAATGATAAAACTTCTTAGCATTTTTTAAAACCATTAAATATATAAAATAAAATCATGTTTTGAACCTTTACAGTCCCTAATAACATGACATGAAAACATCATATTTAAGTATTCCCCTTTTACTTCAGTGGATATCTCAATCTTTGCGATCAGTTTCTGAAAATCTCATTTTAAAAATGGAAACGCGAGCAATATGTAGCTTATATTTCGTAACAGCCATTTTCGATTTCATCCTCCGCGATTCAATATGCATTGAATTTGAAGAGGGGGGGCCATTTTTTTCCTTCCAAATATCTCCAAGCCTGATGTTGACACACGGAGTACAAAATCGGTGGGAAGGGATCATTTTTATGCACCACTAGCCGGATGGTTCCGAAAATGGAAGGCGAGGCAATGCATTTCGACGAGTCAACAGGAGTATTCACAAACACGAGAGCACAAAGAACTGAAAGGCATTTTGGACTAGGACATGGCTATAAGGCTGCCCTTCACAACGAGTTTTCGCATATTTATTTATAGCAAAAATTATCTTTATGTTTATCAATAACTAAAATTTATATGTTATTATTCTTTTGGAAAACTGTCGGTATTTCTTGAAGAATTGTAATTAAGAATTGAATTGTAAAAAGGAATTAGGTCAAATTTGTATAAACCACAAAATCTAGTAACTATTGATGAAATATCATATCTATAAACACCCTTAGTCATGCATCAATATGACTTTAACTTTAACTTTAAACTAAATATTGAAACATGTTTACTAATCAGAGGATTTCTCCTTGCTTTTTTTCAATTCCTACCATCAGTTAACTCTCTCTCTCTCTCTGTGTGTGTGTGTGTAGTTCAAGTTTTCAACTGTAAATGAAATACTTTATAATCATTCACACAAATTCAAATACCTTTTTCTAAACTTGTAGCAGATGACGCTTGATGTTAATACAGTTTTTTCAGACAATAATGTGGTTTCCTTAATGTGGTTAATTTTTATTAACTAATTTAAAGCTAACTATCCAACCAAAAATAATCATTTTCCCACCACCAAATGAGTTAGCTTTCAATTTGTTTTTTTTTTTTTTTTTCACGTAAATGAGGTTAGGCTAAACATGTTTTTGACAGATTATTTCAAACTATTCTGTTTATTGTTTTAATGTTTGATTCATTTAAAACTAAACATTGTTAATTCATCAATTTTTCGAATTCCTTTTAAAGTACTTTTGAATTTAGATAAAACAGAATAAAGGAATTTGTTCCACCAAACATCTCCATTTTGAAAAACTAATTTTCTTAGAGTCTTAAAACTGATATTCGAATTGTAGAGAAAGAAGTTAGGTACAATTTTGAAATAATTGGTTATTAAAGTCCAGAATAATATCTTACGAAGCATTAATTGAAAAAAGAATAATCTATATACAATCAATGTTAGGAGGTAATTGGCCATCAAAACACTTATCATCAATATGAATCACTTCCAGGAACTCTTAGCCGATCTTCCAACTTAATATATACTGATTTATACATTTGTGATACTACCTTTGAACATCCAGAAAATGCAATAAATGGAACACGTGAAAAAGAACAATGAGAACAGAACAGAAGCTTATTTAATACTTATAATCATTAATGGGTTTAAAAAAATTTTGGACCCCAATAATATAACAGATACTTAGCAAAATGTTTTCGAAATGTTTTCGAAAAAACACTTGCGTTTTTTCAATCCATAATTTAAAACGGAAGACACTCAATACAGGCTAGTTCCCTCCAGACAAAATACATGTAATAAAGTCATAATTTGCAAGAAATTTTCGAAATCTAGAACATAATAAATATAGAACTTAGATGCATCTCACATAGTCAGATGATTGTCGTAGGATCTCTGGACAGACCCTTTTAACCTTGGTTACATATATTTATTATCATGTCAGAACATGAAACGTTGTTCTTGGGATGAAGCTTTTGGCACCAACAGAAATTGGTAGGTGAAAAATTGAAATTTTATTATCAGCACGAGCATCTCACAAAATCAGCTTTTAATAACGCGTTGCCATTGCATTAACAAAAGCTCTGATTAAAAACAAATAAGTTACTGACTACAGTAAATAAAACCAAGAAAAATGTCATTTTGAGTGCGTGATTATATTAAATGAAATAAATAGGAAATGTGATATTTTTTAAACAAAAAATGAGTCAAAAAGTTTTTGGGGTAGTTTGCAATTCTAAAGTGACTCATTCAACGAAACAATTGAAATGAATAAAAATATAATTTAACTTGCACGAGCACGTGGTGCTTGGCCGTGCAAGAAATTATGCTCTGTCATGATACATTTAAATATGCAGAGCAGATTTCATTTTAATCTTTTTCTGCCTAGTTTTGTTTTGTGGTAATTTTGTATTGGCTTTTTTTAGTCAAATATATGCGGTAAACAAACAAGTTTTGTAAGGCATAAATTGCTGATTACCGTTATGTTGCAGTTAAACTTGAAACCTGAATAAGATTTAGAACAATTTAATTTTGTACCTATAGTACATATAATGCTGAAAAAAGACCTCACAACTGTTGAGAGAAAATATTTAAAATCTTTAATTGGGTTTTAAGTAATGAAAAATCAAATTCATTGCTCTTTTTTTCTTTAAAATACAGAAAAAAATAGTGTCTATACTCTGCATTTGTTTCTCAATTTATGCCAAGAATATTTGATTCAGGCATATTCTAATAATTCTAAGTAAAACTAATTAGTACTTACGTATTATACCGTCTTCGCCAACTATCGCCAACGGTTTAGTAGCTCATTGGCGACGGATTTAAATTTGGCGATAAAGATCTAGGGATTACACCATTGCCATAATTGGCGACTTAGCAACTCATGACGACAATTTCAAATTTGGCGATAAAGTTGGACGGTATAATGCGTAAATAAAAATAATCCATGCAGGAAGAATCAATATAATCAGGTATATTATGATAGAATAATAATAAATGCAATTGTTATGAATTTCATCCAAATAATGTGATGTATTATCATCTTTCAAACCTTTAACTAAAGCCAGAAGCCCATTTACGGCCAATACAATGCAATATCCCACAAAGGAAATATTAGGCCGTAATTTGCGCCTTTTTCCAGCCCATAACTCTAAACAGATCTATTCCAAACGATCCACTGACTGCATCCAGAGCCTTTATAAATTCGTGTGCCACTTTTCCTCACCAGGGACTGGAGGAATGCAATAGGCAGTTGCCTCAAGGCTAGGAAAGAGAGAAGCCAAAGCCATTTCCAGCAGACTAACCGATTACCGCTGTGCCAGAAGAAGAGGCTTAAAAGAATTGTGGATACACCATGCGATGAATGAAATTCTCAATGGAATTATTCCACCCAGGATGAATGCCTGAACCCCAGAACGAAAAAATATAGAATTCCAATGCGGAAGAAAGAAGAAACTTCGAAAACGACCACCTTCGAAAGTCTCGTATAAATTTAAACTGAGAACTTATGACTGCACTCTCCCGAAGAACGCGGAGAAAGAAACAACTCTACCCTGAGTTTAATCATGAGAGTATTAAGCAAGACTCTTCGGTGCTATTTAAACATCGAATGACAGAATTTCAAATTAAATAGAACTTTGGTATTTTTCCTTTTATTGGAAGTCTCAATGGAATTTTTATTTATTTATTATTATTATTATTATCATTACTTTATTCTTTCATCTCTACAATTGAGTGGAGTTCAATAAATACCTGATCTTAATTTGTTTCTGCTTTATGATTAAAATGAGAATGAATTCGTTGTTGCGTGTATTGTTACCATAAAAAGAGTTTTAATTTTAATTAAAGCGCCCCGGTACCTTTAAAATGACTTTTTTGTAATTTTATCATTTTGAAATTTAACTAGCATTAAGAGTAACACTATAGGAAATGACACACACATATCTAAAGCATTATATTAATTTCATTATGAGTTAGGGGGCTAATATAATATAATAATAGCGATAAATAACATTAATGAAAAATGTTCCAGGCTCTCCAAATTTGTTCTAAAGAGCTCCAATTTTCATTATTACTTCCTCCAACCTTTTTGAAATAAAAGTTGGGATCAGTATTGAAGATTGAGTACGGAATATCAAAATTAACCAATGTAATAGCTCAAAACTACTGATTTTTTTAAAGATCAAATAGTTTTATTACAAATTAACCAATGTAATAACTTAAAGCTACCGACTTTTTTTTAAAGATTAAATTATTTTATTACAAATTAACTAATGTAATAACTTAAAACTGCCGATTTTTCAAAAAAAAAGTTTAAATAGTTTTATTACAAATTAACCAATATA
Organism: Argiope argentata; assembly: GCA_026289955.1. Classification (NCBI taxonomy): domain Eukaryota; kingdom Metazoa; phylum Arthropoda; class Arachnida; order Araneae; family Araneidae; genus Argiope; species Argiope argentata. Next base: position 3,473,969 of record JAOUZG010043906.1, on the reverse strand, counting down.
ATAAATTAAAACTACTGATTTTTTTTTTAAAAAAAGTTTAAATAGTTTTATTACGTTGGTTAATTTTGATATTTCGTACTCAAAATTCAAGATTAATCCCAATTTTTGTTTCAAAAAGGTTAGAGTAAGTAATAATAAAAATTGGAGCTCTTTCGAACAAATTTGGAACGTCTGGAACTTTTTTCATTAACATTATTTATCACTAATATTATATTATATTAACCCCCTACTAAACCATAAATAATTTAATAAAATGCTTTAAAATTATGTGTGTCATATCATATAGTGTTACCTGTAATGCCTGTAAAATTTCAAATTGCTAAGGTGAAAAAAAGATCATTTTTAAAGGTCGCTGGTCACCTTAATAAAGTTTTCATTTTCTACATTTATTTTTGATAAATTTACGAATTTCAAAATAAAAAAAAATTAAAACAAGTGTGAATAGATAAGAAATATTCATTTCTAAGATGTGATATCGTCAGAATAATTTTCAAAATCAAAACGAATATTTTATTACGAGCGAGTAAATGTAAAATCTGAGAAAATAAGGAAAAATCATGAGAAATAACAAAAATCTAATGAATTATCATTACGACTATTTCTTTTTCAATTCTAGACTACAAGTTTTTTTAATATTCTGGACTACAAGCTTTTTTTTATTCTAAACTACAAGCTCTATTCTAGACTACAGTTCTTTAATGTATTTCTTCTTTTATATCGTTTGAGTCCAGATAACAAAATGAAGAAACTATTAATCGCTAATTTCCTGTTTATTTATGAATTTATATAATATAAATAATATTAGTCGTTATTATGTAAATAAATCCATTCGCCGGCTTTCTGGTACAGAGGTAGCGGGTCTTCCTCGTGTTCTGGGAATCCCGGTTCAGGCATGGTTTTTCTTTTCTGTGCTATATATGAGATGTGTGAATGTGCCTCCCTGTAAAATGGGTTTGTGCAAGTTACTGTGATGATTGTGTAGCTACATCATACTCTTAGCCCTAGTTGGCGCTACTTCAAAACAAAAGAGGCTCCTTTCCGCTTAAAATCTGCTGATAAAATCAGCAGTGGCTTGTCCATGACAATGCCATAAGTAATAACAACAAATCTATTCAAATACTTATTCAAATGTATTAGAAATAATGTATTACAAACTAATAAATTATAATATAAAGTAATTTATAAATAATAATTTATAAACTGCTCCTTATTTCTTCTCGTATAAAAATGACTGATAAAAATGAAGAATGAACATAAGAACTTTCTTCTCATAACAAAATTTAAAAGTCGGATTATTATGTGTAAAAGTATCATTGTTTATTAATAGATTAATGTACAGTAGAATTTTATATTTTTTCTTAGAGAACGTCAAGCAAAATGTATTTAAAGTAAGCAATTCAATTAAGCCTTTTCACTTGGCATTGTGATATTGAATTGTACATCGCTTATAAATTTAACCTCATGATGATATTGCAAAATCATTCATCACAATAAATCACTCATTCATTCGTAAGGAAAAGAATATACATTTACACAAATCTACTGAGCTTCAAAGAACTAAGGAAAAAATTCCATTTCATTAATAATGTAGCTTCCAAACAAAAACTACATTTCTCATGTCCAATGCTATTAAAACTTTTATAGTGTTGTAAATATGGAAAATATTTGGCAATCCAATAAGTACTCTAAAAAAAGTTTGTAAAAAACACTAACGTGAAAAAAATTTCTCGCTATTTTCCAATATTCTGGCTTTTAACATTCCCAACTGTGTTTTTAGTCGTTAATTGAACCCTTGTAAGCGTTTTTTTTAATTCCCACTTATTGGTACTTCTATTCTTCTGCTTCTGTTAAATAAAAAATTCTACAAACACTTTGTGACATTAAACAAAACAAGTAGAATATTACTAATAAGAAAATAAATATAAGAGGTGTTAATTAGGAAAAATATTACATCCTTTCAGCTTGTTCAAAACATTAAACATCATTCCAATATACCTTACGGCCATTTGTTCCTTATATAATTAAAAACCATAGATATTTCATTTTTGAATGGAAATAATTCTAATTTTGGGATAAAATAATGTATGACAAGTATTTTATTTATCAATCGCTGCTTAATCTTATTTAATTTATTTCTGTGCTGAAATTTCATCTTACTAAATCCTCATAATATAAATAACTTTTATTACAATTATTTAATCAATGAAATTAAGCTTCCTTATATGGATGTTGTGATAAATGTTTTGTCTTCAAATGTCGCCAAAGGAGAAAATAATTATGCTTAATACGCTAGTGACTAAGCTTGTTTTAAAAGATTTCTTATATATGTTACCGTTAAAGTATAGAATGCAGTTATTTTATAGGATACCTAATTATCCCATGAAATAACTCATCGTGTCCGATAAAGTGTGAAATATGTTATTACGATAACATTTTAACTAGTTATTCTATGAAATAACTAGGTATTCTATGAATTAACTAATGAGAGACAGTTAGAGTTTAAAATAAGCAATTTATCTAAAATGAAATAACTAGGCATTCTATAAATAAACTAATGATAGAAAATTAAAACGAAAACGAAGCAATTTATCTAATTTATGCAGCGTATAAATGGTATTTATGAAAACGTACCATAAAATCATTTGTTACAACAAGGATTACTAAAATGACACTTGGGATTACAAAGAACATTATTTCTAAAACAAAAACATATTCTGTTGACACACTGGGTTTTACACGAACATTTTTTAAATCCCTGACCAGTACCCAAACTTTGAGCTGTAGCAACCGACCGGAGCGATATTTCTACGTTCGGTACTTCTTCGATTTTAATTAATTTTTGGTTGCAGACACTGAACTGGGATGGAGAATATAATTGTTTGATGCGGCCGTTTCTTGTGCACAATTGGAAAAATCCTTCTTCGATTCTTTTTATGATGATAGCTAAAACAGATTTGGAATCACCTTTTCCTCTGTCAACTTCAAGCACTGGGATACGGACGGTAAACCCCACAGAGGCTTCTAAATGAGATTTATCCGACATTAATTTAATGGTATTAATTTAACCTCCCAATGGTCTGGAATAGTTCATAAATGCAGTAGGGGCGGAAGGTAAATGTATTTGTCCTGCCAAATCTATGAGATAGATTATTTTACACTTTAACGGGCTGCAGATCGTTATTCTATGTAACAACTAAACCATTAAATACAAGAGAGTTTTTCACTTTAACGGACGCGATCAGTTATTCCATGGAATAACTAGGTATTCCATAAAAAAGGGGTTTCATACTTTAACGGTAACATATACATTAACTATAGTAGCATATAATAGAATGAATTATTTTTGGATTTATTTCTTGCATAACATTCTTGAAGAGCCTGAAAAAGAGAAAACAATCGATGTTAATGCATCCGAACTCTGAATTTATCAATTTGCAAAGCTTTTACTTTGTTTCTCGATGTGCTCTTTCTCGAATCAAAAGCAATCTAGAGGATTACAGCACAAACGACGACGCTTTTAAATGGATTAATGATGCGACCCCTTCTTCTGACCAACCTTTGTTTGTCCTTAAAAAGTTCCGAGGCATGCCAATCAATGGCGTCCAGGATTCCGCCTATCCTTAATAACAAAGCGAAAACGTATCTGACGCGAAAACTTCATTTTGCAGTTGCCATTCTCAAAGAAGGCCCCTCTCTCTTCCACAATAACTAACTACATTAGCGTCCCATAACCGTTTTAAGGGGGTTTCTGAGATCCAAGCAGAAATCGATGCTAACAACATCCCCTCAGACATACAAATGAGTTTCTGCTGGGGAAAGAAAGGAATTTCTAGGGGTTGGGGGAGGTAGCGGATGAAAGGGGATGCTGCTTGGAAGGAAGGGGGTTACGGGCCAACAACCTTCGATTTTTCTTTTTTTTTTTCTTTTCGTTTCCTCGCCATACCTCCCCCCCCCCCATTTCTACTCCTGCGCCTTGGTGTTGCGACCATCCGTCAAACAGTCGAAGGAAATCCTTTGATTTCTCCCCCACCCCCCTCCAAGGTGAAAAGAGGTAGGCTAGACGTAATGCCTGGTGGATAAAAAGAAAAGAAAAAAAAAGCGTAATTGCGGTGCCAGGCAGAAAAAGAAAAGAGAAAAATATGCCATTTTTCTTCGTCCGTAGAAACCACAATTCCATTTCGAATAATACTTCTTCCATACTGTGAAAATCCGTGTTTAAAGTTACAGCTATCGTTTCTGTAGTTTGAACTTTTTAATTTGTTCGTGATTCTAAAAAGCAAAAAGCGTCAATTTTGTGATAAATTATCATTAAAATCTTTTGATGTATGTTCTATAAGAATTTTATATATTATTTAAAATAAATACCACGAATTTTTTAGTAGTTTCTGATTTTTTTATTACAAAAAAGAAACGACTTTTATTAGGATAAAAATGAATAAAATGTGTCTATGTAAAATTTCAAAATTTTATAGAAAGGGAAAAAAATGACTGATTAATTACTTTTTCTTTTTTTTTGTCAATATTTCACATTTCGATTTATAATTTTTAAATTTTTTGTAATAAAGTTATTTATATAAACTGTTTCTCAGTATAATACTTTAATACATTGTAATTGAAAAGACAGTAATAAATATGAACTCTCTATTTCTAATAACATAAAAACTGGTTAAGATTTCATTTCAATACTGTAATCTTATAAAATAAATTAGTTAAAAATTTATTGAATTAATTTTTAAATAAATTAAGGTTAGATAATATCTTGTATTCTTTTGAAAAAGCCCATTATAAAGAAATCTGGGAGAAAATAAAATTCATAATAATTGTTCCTTTTCAGAAGCTAACCACCCTCACAAAAAAAAATATTTTGAAAAGTTCCGTTCCCATGTTGAGGGAAAACATTTGATTCATTCACGTCAGGATCAGTTAGGTGATTGAAAATGCTATGTAAACTGCAAAAATCGACATTTGAATGAGAAAACTTCCATGGCACTGTTGAATTTCACTATACTAGTTTTAACATGATTATACACTAATCAAAACAATTAAAGGATAAGGAGGTTATGGATTGATTTGCACTTGGAGAATTGTTTGAATGATTGATATGTGATCGATAGACATAGTAGACTAAACGAGATAAAAACAGCTTTTGCTTGTAGAGAGAGAAAAAAAAACTCGCCTTTTATTAAGCACCTGGGTACAAAAAAAAAACACAATTTGTATATCTGATAAAAACAAAGATGTTTCCTTTAAAGAAAATCGTTTTTAATGGGTGGTATGGCTTCCCCGGACGGCCAGCTGCATTGAAAACCTTAGAATCATCGAGTCAATGAGGCTATTAAGTAGGGGTTTAGGTACTCTGTCTCACTCCTTCAGAAGAGTTCTTTCCAGTTCCTAGAGATTTTGTGGGGATGGTAGGCGTGCAGAAATTCGTCTGCCTAGGATATCCCAAACATTGATCGGTCCATTTCATGTCCAGAGAACACTCTGGCCCAGCCATTCGTATGTTTTTAACCTCCAAAAGGAAATCCTTCACCAAGTTAGCACTATGAGGCCTGCTATTGTCATCCATTAACATAAAGACACCTCCAATTACTGCAGCGTAAGGTTCTATAATAGGTCTCAGAATCTCATCCCTATATCGACGACCAGTCAGAGCTCTTTTTTCCAATGATAAGGAGATCGGTGTGCCCATCAATGGAGTTGCTAGCATTTGAAAATAAGAAAAAATCACATTTGTGACTCTCTTCTTCCATTTCTTTCAAAATTGTTTATACCATTATTTTATACAAGACTTGCAATGTTCTTTAATTTTTTTGAGTAGTGTATATTACAAATTGTACTTGTTGTTCTTTAAAAAATGATTATGAAATTCTGTGAATAATTGTAAATACATATTTAAATTCGTTGTTGTTGTGACTTATTGCACTTAACACTCTCTCTGACTTTTATCTGTCAGTGATTCAAGTCGAGTAGGCGTCTCTTGTTTTTCAAGTATCGCCAACTAGGGTTAAGAGTGCGACATAGCTACTTCAGGCGTCACATTCGCTTGCAAAAACCCTTTTTAAAGGGAGACGCACTCACACACCTCACAGATAGAAAAACAGAGAAACAACCTTGTCCAAACCGGGACTCGAACCCGTGATTCCCAGATCATGGGAAAAAAGCACTACCCTTATATCAGGGCCCAGACCTTTAAGTTTGTTTTTATAGGTAATTTTTTTATTGATCAACATTATTTAATTCTAGGTTATTTTATTGGAAGTTTGGAATTTTCATAGTAAAGTGGAGTTTTTTAAATATAGTACAGAAGATAAACTTTGTCAAAATATATTTATTCCAATATAGAGGTAATACAAGCTCACGTTGAGACCAACTGCACATTAGATAGTTTCCTCCGATTTTTTGAAATCTTAAGTTTCAAATTACAATCTTTTAACGTGATATCAAATACTAAAAAAGTAATGGCGTTTCATTTTTAAAAAATTAGTATTCATTGCGATTTTTTCCGAAAATTTTATTCAGAATAAGTCTAAGTGTAAACTGTAAACTTTATTTAGACAATGAAAAGCCTTTTGCTGACCGACAAAGGTTTATGACATATAATGACCATCTATATAATACAATAAGGAATAAATGATTGTTATTGCTTACTTTAAAAGTGATTTATTTGCTTATTATGCTTGTTATGTTTTTAACATAATTAAAAAGCTCTCTTTTTTGCAAATCGTTCATTTTTGTAAATAAAAGGGATTTTTATCGCAAAAAAATTTATATATAAGATAAGATCTAAGACTTAATGAAAGAATGAATTATTTTTATTCTGAAATGATAGAAAAACATTTGTTTCTTAAAATATAGGTTTTCTAAAAATCAATCATCGGAGAATTCAATACGTTCTGAAAAGGTTAAAAAAAATCTGCATATAATAATTCCAAAACTATCAAAGTAAATAGATATAGGTATAATTATTTAACTACAATTTACAGGTTATAGGTATTATTATTTTTAGTTTAGTACAGTAATAATGAAAATTTCAAAAAATTGTAAACGTCGTTGTTTTGTTATTTCAAAAGTTAAAAATTATGATATTTTCATAATAAACAGCTTTGAAAAAAAGATTAATACTTCTAAAGAAGAAATTTTTTTAAAAAAAAGGCTTAACATGTATACTTTTATGATGTCTTTAAATGTTATTTTTTCTACAATTGCATTAAATAGAATTAATTCTATGTTAAAAGGAATTTGAAAAAAAAAAATACGTCATGGAAAATAGGTGATAAATTGTCTACATCTATCACAGAGACTCTTAATAGTAAGTTTGTTAAAATTTCATTTCTGAGCTTTCGGTTTCTCATACATACATAATTCATTTTGATAATCAATTATTCATGAGAATAAAACAGAAAAAAATCGATTCTTTTAAAGTACAAATGTTTTTTCTTTCTTAAACAAAATTTTAAAAATGATAATTATAGTGTTGAATAAAAATCTTATATTTATTGATAAAAAATTTCTAGTTATTAATGTTTAATCTAAGTATAAATATACTAATAATTATAGTAAAAATAAACTTAATGCTACACTTCCAGTTTCTGCTATACTTTTTTATAGTTTATTTGATTATGCTATAATTTATTTGAAAATGGTTTCATATTTATAAAGAATAAATTCTCACATTTATTAATTTTAATCCCTTTTATAGTGATGTAATTTTCTTAAAAGATATTTCAAACGTTCACAGAAATTAAAAATATATACATAAAAATTCTATGAAAATATTCGCACTTTGATAGTGGCTATTATTTATTTCTTAACACAAATCGTCTACGCATTAATCTTTTAAGGCTTTAACTAATTTTTTCTTCCGTATCTAATAAATAATTTATTTCTGCCAATGAATTACACTTGTTTCAAATATATATGAAAAATAGGAAATTTGTCTTTCAATGGTGCCGCGAAACATTTCGCTAGTCTTTTTTTATTAAAAAAAATTAAAGTATAAATATATTATACTATCATTTTGAAATAACTATTTTAAAGTATTCCACGTTATCGTTTAAGATATATCCTTTCATTTATCACATTAAGGACCCAGGAAGCACATCCTGTTGCATAATATTGTACAATATTATGCAATATTAAATAATATTAAACATTATTGTGCAATATTATATAATATTAAACAATATTCCATAATATTAAACAATATTGCGAATATTGTACAATATTTGTATACTACTAGGAGAATAGCTTATTTCTTCATTTTCAAAATTTTCTGTATATTGATGAAGACCATGAACATGGCGAGAGCATAATCGAATTGAACTCAAGTTTTGACTAAATGTTTAATGTATTCTTAAATTATGAGTCTAATTACGGAATTTCGGTTTTACAAGTATTTCAGTTCAAATTAAACGTATAACAATAGAAGTACAAGGGACAAATGCACGTAATTGATAACATTTTATTGTATCCAAGTCGCATTTAAGAGAAATTTGATAAATGGTCAAACAATAAGGGAGGGCACAGTTTACTTTTACTTACGATGATAATGGACCAAAAATATCCTATTATGCCATAGATGCCACTTGCTTATTCTAGATGCCTGTTTAAAGTACCTCTTTCGATATTAATTCAGATAGTTAAGAAAATCTTTCAACCACACACCTTATTAATTTGCTTAATTGTATAGAATTTCTTATTTCACATATTAATACTTAAATCAGTTTCAATACAAAATATTATACAGTCTTCGATACAAAAATATTATATCATATATAAATAAAAAGATTAAAACGAAATCTGCTATGTATATTTCAGTGTATCGTGTCAGAACATCATTTCTTGAACAGCCAAGCACCACGTGCTCGTGCAAGTTAAATTATATTTTTATACATTTTAATTATTTCATTTAGTTACTCATTTTAGTATAGCAAAGGATAAAAAAATACTTTTCCTCGCATTTATTGTTGAAAAAAATATCATATTTCCTATTTATTTCATTTCATATAATCACGTGCTCGAAATGACATTTTTCTAGGTTTTATTTGATGTAGTAATTAATTTATTTTTTTATTCAGAGCTTTGGGCAACACGTTATTAAATGCTGATATTTTGGGATGCCCGTACAGATAATAAAATTTCAATTTTTCACCTACGGGATTTTTTAACTTTTGCCAACGGATTTTTGTTGACGTCAAAAACCTCATTTCCCAAAATAACATCATGTTCTGACATGATAATAACTCAAATTCCTATAGACCCTCTGTTACCACCAAGAGATTTGACAGTTCATATTTACCAGACGCCTTGGCCAAATTCCCCATTTTAAGCCACTACAGGCAATAGCGTCTGACTGAAACGGCTTCTCCTTAACTGCAGAAGTCTTATAGACCCTGTGTTGATCTCTGAGTCATCAGATGTTGAATATATCATATATTGAGATAATCAAGAAAAAAATACAGATCTGCCAAAGGATTAAAGAAAATATTTTCCCAAAATTTACTATATTTGCTCAGTTTTTCATTTTTTATAGTATTTTCCATCAATTTTTTTAATACTTAGTTGTTTCTGTTGTTGTTATGACCCTTGCCATATTGGACAAGCCCTCTGCTGATACAGCAGCAAATCTAAGCCGAAAGGAGCGTCTCTGGTTTTTGAAGTAGCGCCAACTTGGGCTAAGAGTACGACTTAGCTACTCTCTCACCACATTCGCTTGCACAGCCCCTTTTTACAGGGGGGGGCACATTCACACACCTCACAGATAGTACACAGAAGAACAACCATGCCCGAACTGGATTACAGTGCCAAGTGAAAGGATTAATTAAATTGCTTACTTTAAATAAATTTTGCTTGACGTTCTCTTAGAAAAAATATAAATTTCTACTGTATATTAATCTATTCGTAAACAATTTAACTCTGAATGATACTTTTACTCATAATAATCTGACTTTTAAATTTTTTATATGAGAAGTTTTTTCTTATATTTCCTCTTCATTTTTGTTTTTCATTTTTATACGAGAAGAAATATGGAGCCCTTTATAAATTATTATTTATAAATTACTTCATATTATAATTTATTTTTTGTAATATATTATTTCTAATACTTTTGCTATATTTGAATAGATTCGTTGTTGTTACTTATGGCACTTGCCATGGACAAGCTCCCGCTGATTATATCAGCAGATTTTAAGCCAAAATTAGGATTTCTTGTTTAAAATAGCGCCAACTAGGGCCAAGAGTACTACGTAGTACACATTCATCACAGTAGCTTGCACAGTTCATTTTTACAAAGGGGGACAATCACACATCTCAGATAGCACACAGATGAACAGCCATGGTCTAACCGGGACTCGAACCCGGGCACGGAACTCGAGGAAGACTGTCAAGGACTGTCGAGGAAGACGTAACTGTGTCAGAAAGTCGGCAAATAGATTTATTTTATATAATAACGACTAATATTACTATATATTATATAAATTCATAAACAAACAGAAAATTAGTGATTAATAGTTTTCTTCATTTTGTTAACTGGTTTCAAAAGATATAAACGAATAAATACATTAAAGAACTGTTGTCTAGAATAGTACTTGTAGTCTAGAATAGAAAATGAAATAACCGTAATGATAATTCATTCGATTTTTGTTATTTCTCATGAGTTTTCCTTATTTTCTCACACTTTATTTTTACTCGCTCCTAAAAAAATAATATTCGTTTTGATTTTGAAAATTATTCGGACGATATCACAGCTTAGAAATGAATATTTCTTATCTATTCACACTTACTGCATTTTTTTATTTTGAAATTCGTACATTTTAAAGAATAAATGCATAGAATGTAAACTTTATTAAGGCGAAGGGGCGCGATCACACATCTCAGATAGCACACAGAAGAACAACCATGCACGAACCGGAACTCAAACCCGGGACTCACAGAACACGAGGAAAACGCGCTACCTCTGCGCCAGAAAGCTGGCAGTGCTCATTTTTTTCAGAAATAACTTTAAAAAATAAGGTTCTGTAAAAATTTGATTGCCAGAAAGATATTATAGTCAAAACCATTGTTTAATCAAAAGGAATTGAAAAAAATAACACAGCATGTTTATTTTACCTCTTTAGAACATCTTCTACCGTAAAGTTTTATTTCGCAATACCAAAAAACAGCATGCAGCGTGCCTGTCAGCTTCTTGCAAAACGTCTTCTTAAAACATCGAATCGTTCACTGGCCTCCAGAAAATGAATTTCATCTAATGCAAAGAGACGTCTGGCGAAATCATTTGCTGCAGCCAAGCGAAAGTGGGAAGAAGGGGAGGGGGTGACAGAATGCAGAGAAGGGGGGGGGGGTGGGCAGAAAGATTCCTCTAGGCTTGCATTGTGAGCTGGGGAAAGAGAGCATCTAACAATATAAGGAGGAAAGTCCTTTCTTTTTGAATCCTGCATGAGAGGCCATTATTCAAGATCTATTCGGCCGTGCTGTGAGAGAGGAAAATAAATTCAGCACGCTTTCCGAAATGCGTCTGATGCCGCCCCGACCACGAAATATCTCGGGAAGAAGGAAATGCTATGATGTTTTCATGAAGTTTGAAATGAAAAATAAAAAAGTGTGAAGTCTTAAATGGTGGAAAAATTTTTTAGTTATTGAATACATAATTCGGAATGTGGTTTTTTCGTATTTCAAAGTAGGAGTTTCGGGGAAAATATTTCACAAAACTTTCTATTTCCAAAACTTGAACATAAGACAAATAGATAAGGTCTAAATTGATAAGATCAACAAAAAGATAATGCATCCATAAATTATATATAAATATATTTCAAAAAAATAATAAGGACAAACGATAAATAATATTGTCAAACGATAAATATATTATTCTAATATGTGGTATCCCTGTATTGCAAACGTTTTATCAACTTCAAGGAATATCTTTTGCCCTCCATGCTTAGTTTCGATTTTGTTCTTGATAGGCCTAACACGTGACATTAAATCACTAACAATTATTGTGATAATTTTTTAATAATTATGTATAACTAGGATTTAGAAAATTATAGTATTATTGTTTTTTAATCAATAATTAATTGTTTCATTATTCTTAGAATCTTTTCTCTGCTTTTATTTTTTTTTACTTTTGAAGATTACTTATATGATTTACTTACCCAAGGTGCATGTCAAGGATTTTTGATCTCATAAGAAAAGCTTCCATTACTAAAATCATGTATTTTCATTTTAGTAAAATTCCTAAATTCAATCACTCTCACTTAATTTTGTCTTCAAATCTGAATTTAAAAAATTTATTATCTCTTTTTTCACATGGTTAAGTAATAATTCGATATTAAAATAGATAATAAGGATAAAATTAAAGAATCAACGCATATCGCACATCCTGTAGCATAATATTGTACATTGTTGTGCGATATATGATATTAAACAATATTGCGAATATTGATCAATATTGTTCAATATTTTTGTGCTACTAGGGAAAGAAAACTTTTCTCCTAGTGGTTTAAAATTTGAAAACATCTTTTTTGTTGGTGAAAGAAATGGTACATCGATGATCAAAGATGGAAATTCGTAAATATTGCTCGTTACTGATGATTATATATAATTAAGATTATAAACGAATAAGCTACGAATTTTTTACGAAATGTTTTTGACATGCTTTTATGTTATGCTTCTAAATTCATCTGTGGGCGTACAATAAAAAGTCAACAATTTCAAAAATGAATACATTTTTGTTCAACATATAAGCGAGAACACACCGAAGAAATGACAACAGAAGTTTACATAAGTAATCACTTGCAGTTAATATCAAAACGCAAGCAACAGATCAACAATTAAATCCTTTAAATAATAACAACCGCTTGAAACGCTCAAAGAGAGCTCAACTATAAAGTCTACAAATTTATTTCAGATTCATCTCTCAAACCTTTATTGGTTCCATTATGAAAAAAAGGACCCAAAGGGTTCAATATTTTGTCCTAGATTTCAAATAAGTTTTTGTTGTTCAATAGATTATAGAAAAATATCTAGTCCACTGTAGTGGTCATCTTCGCATTCTCATGAATAAGCAAATAGAAAAGTTCAGTTTTAAAAATTTGTTTATTAAATGGCATGAGACAATGAAGATTCAATAAATGCTAGATATCGAATTTTATGAAAAAATCAATGCGTTTTTCTTTGTATGTATGCTTATAATAGAAAGAGAATATAAGCTTCTATATTCTTCTAGCTTTCATCTAACAATAGAATATTTATCTAGCTTAGAGAATATGTAAAAGGGAATATAAGAGAATATAAAAATAGAGTATATATATCAAATAGTTTGGCGTAAAGATATCAAATTTGACATAAATAAACTTAGGAGATAAGAATACGTATTCCGGCATGATTATTTTTAAATATTATATCAATTAGATTTTGAATTACATAAAAACCAAGTGGACTTACATGTCTCGTTATAATATCCACATTGTCTGTTGTACAAAATTAATTTTTACGTTTAATTTCAAAGATTATGCAAATTGTATCCTTTTCACTGAAATTTTCATGAGTTTCGAAAAAAATTAAATAAGTTTTGAACAATTTTTGATAATATTTTATATTATTGTTCTGATACTCAAACGGTTTTCACTGTATCATCATATATTTAATCGCGTGATATTTCTTTCATTGTTGAGAATCAAGCAAGGTAAATTCAATTGATTATCTGAGTAATTTATAGGCAGAAAATTACTTTTGATAACTGAAATATATCGAACTTAAACAGAATTTCTATTATCACAAATAAAAACTTTATAAAAGAAGAGATAATGTGAAGAGTTAAATTGAAGAGTAACTTTATTTGATGAGTTAAATTCTTATGAAAGCAATTTTTATCACAATGTTTGATTTAACTTTCTTAGTATAACTGAAGTATATAATAAATAAAATAGGAACAAAAGTATTTATTGAAAAGGAAATATTTGGTTAGTAGAATTATGAACGTTAAAATGATGCTTATAGAAATTAAACTCATTCATACCCGGCATACCAACTATCTAAAATGGCGTCTAATATTTCTTGTACGGATAAATTAAAATATACCGGACGAAATTTACAATCTGGAATATTCACATTTCAGAGCTTCTTTCAAATAAATCTGTATCAGGAATTGAGAATGAAAAAAATCCCTGTTGTTATTTTCAGATAAAAAAAAGGATTCTAAAATGACTTTTTATTTCAAAAATCACAGACACATTATCGAAGTGAGTCACCATAGTATCGACAACAAATCAAAGGTTATCTTGTCTTGTTATGTAATGCTATATTATTTTGATATCTGCAATTTTCGCTTTAGAATTTAAACAAATTTGACTTACAGAATTTAAGATCTATAATGTTATAATAGATATGATATGCTTCATTGAAAGGCAATTAAATTGATTTTCACTATACAATAATTCTTAATTTATGTTTATAGAACTTTGTATTTCTATTTTATGAAAAAAGGCAGAATAGGATTGATTTCTTTTTCTGATAACAAAAAATGGTATTATCCTGTTTTTAATTTTATGAAATTATAAATTTTTCGTTTTTTGACTAAAAAAATTGCAACGATTGCAAAAATTGCTTATGTATTCATTTTTAAAAAGGATACATATAGCTTATTCTCGGGCAATCTTGCTTTATTTTAAAAATACAAAGCTTTTTTATATGTAACTTATCAGATGAACTGACTTCTGATTGTAAATTGTATTTAACTGATTAAGGAAATATATAAAAGTATTTTAAGGGAAAAATATTTATAAAAATGAAATGAGCTTTTATATTGTAATTTGTATATAATAATTAACTAATTTGCCATGTGAAGGACAGCCAAAAAAAACTTGATGGTGATAGTGTTAGCAAAGAACGAAATAAAAACACAATATACAAATTATTTGAGATTCTTTTAAACTTAATATTTAGATTCCCAAATAAAAGCTGTATGCAGCAGCCAATTTTTAAAAAATATTTTTTTTTTCTAAAAATATACCTTATTAATGGAATACTTCGGAAGTATATAATTATGCTGAATTAAATCATTGAACCAGCCAAAGGAAAGAAAAATCACAAACTTTTTTTTCGTGCAACCTTACATAATTTGTAATATTTGAAAATAAATATGAAAAAAAATATGAAAGACGGTAAAAAAATATTTCTCCCCCTCCAGATAAAAAAAAACACATTAAAAGTACATTTTTATACAATTTGCTGATAAACTACAATTGCAACGTGTCATTTTTAGCAAATGTTGCCAAGAAAATTAATGCCTTCGATATTGATTATTAATATGCTTTCCTTTTTAAAAATATCTTGAATAAATGAAGCATTTTCTGTAAGAAATGCTAATCGAAAAGTTAATTAGTTAGTAATACGACAAGCGTGTAAGAAGTAAAGTAATGCTGCTACTGATTATTCTCGGATAATTCTTTTATAATTTAAGTAGAAGAAATGTATTTTAGCTTCTAACAATTTTAATTTAAATAAATAAATAAATATGATTAAATATTTTATTTTATACAGTGATTTATTTTGTACTTTTGAAATTCTCCACCTAATTTTGAATAATTTCATAACTAATTAATAAGATTATTATTTACTTATGCCACTTTAAATGAAGAAAGAAATATTTTTAGTAGATATTAATTAAATAATTCATGCATTTTGATTAAATCCCATTAATTAAAATAAAAGTGGAAAGCAGATATCTTTTTTCTCGAGTTCTTTAATTTTTTTCATATTAGAACCTAAAATAATTTGTTGAAGTATTTATGAAAACAAATTTGCAGTTTAAGGAGTTAAAAGTTTTACTAAATAAATAAATCATGAATAAATAATTTCAAGAAAATTTATAAAAGTCTTAATCATGTTGAAAATTTAGAAAAATCCAATTTTATTTTAAAAAATGTATTGCTACTAAGTAATTAAGATAAGAAAAAATGTAACTTGAAAATTTGCAATTAAAAATTCTGCAAGATAATTATTATTTATCAAATAAAAAAATCATAAGGGTTCATCCCTCGATTAATAATTATGTTTGTATACCTCTAAGCATACAAATTAAATTCAAAATAATATAATGTTAGTTTATTCGTTATAAATTGATAATATTAATTACAGAGAAACTTCTTTCTTTTCTTTTGTATAATTAGTATAATTCCTAATTCCCAACGAATTAATAACTGTTAAAGATAGATGATAATGCAATATTTTTATTTATAATAATTTTTTGTGACTGACTGTGATTTTTGTATCAAAAATGTTCCATATACTATTTGAAAATAAATTGAAATAATTAAATTTTAAATAAGTAAGTCTAGAGTTATTGGATATTTTAAAGTAAAAGGAACACACTTTTTTACTTTTTATTAAGAATCTTTAGTTTTTATTAAAAATGTATTTAAAAAATAAAAGAACACCTATTTTTATGAAAATATTACAAGTTTGTTAAGAAAAAAGGAAGAATACTCAAACACAGTAAATATACTTAAAAATTAATTTGAAATTTAAATTTTAAATCAGAGAATATCTCAAAATAATTTTAAAAAATCCTTGTATTGTTATTACGTTTTCTGTTTAAAGAAAAAAAAATAAAATTATATTTATGTACAATGATGAGGTATTTCTGAGATTTTTACAGTGAATAGTACAACATTATTTTACTATGAATCTAGCTTTATTATATTTCTAGATTTATTTTTATAAGACTGCTTTGAAGACTCAATGTAATTTTTATCAAATGAATCTGCTTAAAGATAAGTCATCTTCTTGTAAAAATAACTTTTATGTCAGCTTATAAATAAATTATTGAAAATTCACCAGAAATAAAAATTAATAATTCTTACTACAATGCCAAATGTAAAACCTAAGTTGGATATGGGTATTTAATAATAAAATCATAAATTTTATTTTACTTTGATAATAATATTTATGCTTTACATATTTAAACTGTAATTACCAAAATTATTAAATGTTATATATTAACTATATTTGCATTATTCTATCTCTGTTTCGTATTAATTCATAGATTTATATAATCTTTTCTTATGCAAAATAACTTTTGTATACTCCTTTTAAGAAAGAAAGGATGGAAAACTTCGTTTCAGCTAACGGCTGTTTTGTGCCATTTGTAGCATGGGGCCAGATATGAAAATAATATTAACGTATCACAAATTTTTATTAACCATCAATGAAATAAATGTGCATCAACTTTTAAAATAAACATTTTAAACTCACATACTTAAAATTCGCAAGTTTTATTCTGGACTTATCAAATCTCCCGAAAAGACGATTATTTAACCCTCCAATTCGAATTTATCTCAGTTTAAGTTTCACTAGAAGGCACAACAGCGCGAACTATCAACTTGCGGAATTGGCGAAGTTTATTAAGAATACCCAAGAGGAGTGGGAATGGCATCATTTTAAACTCATAAAGATGGTTACAAGAGTGGTCTTCAACTTTTAAGCCCTATTCCTGTTCAACTTGAGCACCGCACATTAATACAAACATGTTGCTCGCATTTATACTGCGAAGTTGGCCTTCCCGGGTTAGGGAATCATAACAAATCGCATGCAACCTCATCGCTTTACAAGTCTAATTAATGAAACTAAGACCTTAACACTTGCTGAGAGACATCACGATTCCGAGAGCCCAGCATTACTCACAGAATTTGTGTTTCAAAAGGTTAAGATTCTGGCCTTTTGCAGAGATTCATGGCAGTACATGTGAGGAGCTAAGCTTCTTGATCTGTAAACAGTCCTGGGTGCTTAAATGCGGATAATCCGCATGGTGAGGTAATGATCGTCATCTGTGCCTATTAATTATGTGCTGCCACCCTTCCCTAACATAATATAAAATGTAAACATCGTCCGAGCGAAAAGGCAAGCGTGCCGCAATTTATTATCGCGGTCCAAAATGTAAAAGTCGGACACCAATTATTATTGAATAATAACCATCCACCACTGAAAGGTCATCGCATAATAAATAGAAAACTTTTCTCTCTCCTCCAGTGATTAATAATGCAGGGATTCCGAAGAGTGCACTTAAAATATTATAATAGCCTTTCGCACAAGCAATATCATGAGAGCGGATTGGGAGGAGAAGGCGAGTAAGTCAAGCCGCGGAGATGAAACAATGGTGGGGAAAAAACAGACGGGTTCATCATTGTATGGTTTATTTGCTTTGGTTTCGATTTTGAATTGTTCAGACCCTTAGATGAAAAAGGCGATGCTAGCGTTCCAGGGAAAATTAAATAAAATATTAAACGTAAATTGTTATTGTTATCCTATAGATTCGCACGGATTTTGTTTTTAAATTTATAATGTGCAAATAATGTTTTTCATATGAAACATGTAATCCTTTATAATGTTGTAAATTATTTAGTATAGGATACTTAAGTTTTATTAGTATAGGATATTTTTATATTATTAGTATAGGATATTTATATTTTATTAGTATAGGATATTTATATTTTATTAGTATAGAATATTTTTACATTATTAGTATAGGATATTTATATTTTATTAGTATAGGATATTTTTACATTATTAGTAAAGGATATTTTTATATTATTAGCATAGGATATTTTTATATTATTAGTATGGGATATTTTATATTAATAGTATAGTATATTTATATATATTATTAATATAGGATTTATATATATTATTAATATAG